>OVAY01000204.1:0-78957 GCA_900406395.1 Kernera saxatilis | reverse complement strand
TTTTTTACAAAGCCGACTTGTTATAACTACTGACTTAATTGTTTTATGTTCATCGATTTATGTTTTATTTTCGTCCACTTATTTTTTCTGTTAGACTTGTTTCATTATATGTTGATTTATTTACAAAGTTGACTTTTTGAACTATAGACTTATATTTCATTTTCGTCTATATGCTTCTAGATCCACTTATTTTAAAACATGATTTATTTTTTGTTTGGTTGATTTTTTACAAAGTCAACTTGTTATAACTATTGACTTAATTGTTTTATGTTCGTCGTTTTATATTTTATTTCTATCGACTTATTTTTTCTGTTAGACTTGTTTCATTATCTGTTGACTTATTTACAAAATTGACTTTTTGAACTATAGACTTATATTTTATGTTCGTCGACTTAAATATGTTTTTAGATCGACTTATTTTAAAGCATAATTTGTTTTTTGTTTGGTTGATTTTTTACAAAGTCGACTTGATATAACTATTGATTTAATTATTTTATGTTTGTCGATTTATATTTTATTTTTATCGACTTAATTTTTCTGTTAGACTTTTTTGATTATTTGTTGATATATTTACAAAGTTTACTTTTTGAATTGTAGACTCATATTTTATTTATGTCGAGAGAAAATGTTTCACGATGATGTTATGCATTACTCAGAGAATGAGTGTTAGAAGATGATGATAACATAGTTGATGATGATGTTGATAAGTTTAGTGGTATTGGTGATAGTTTTGAGTATCATATTGATGATGATTCTGATGAAGATCTAGAAGATTTTTTAGTAGAAACTTCAAAGTCAAAACTAGAATCGAGGATTCATGTGAGTCAGAAATTTCAGAACTACAATAGAGATAAAGATGGCGATCTTAGAAACATGATGCTCATCATATATAATTTGGAAATGATGTATTAGAATTAATGGAAATCATTAGAACATATAAAATATTTAGTAGAAAATATATCAAAAAATATATATGAATATATCATAATTGGATTTAAATTATTTTTACAAAATATATAAAAGGATAATAAACAATCAAATTTTATAATTTTTAATTTGTTTTTATAATAAATAATTAAATAATTTTTTTGAAATTATTTATTTTTTATTTTATTAATGGTTAAAACGTCATTTTCTAAAAATATAAAATATTTTTCAAATTTCTAAAAATTGTAGTGTAGATTTCAAATTTCTAATAAAACGAACAAATAATTTCTAAAAAATTTCGAAGTTGGAAAAAAAAAATCACTGTAGTGTACAAAAAGGTGTAAAAGGGCAGAATAAGGGCAGAATGGTCAAAGAGAAATTCGCGCGTCAACTTTGGCGTCGTCTTCCAAAATTCCAATAATTACATTGCGCTTTCTCACGAAGCTCTCTCTCTCTCTTTCTCGCCATTACTAAAAACCCAAACTTTCCTCACCTTCTCCTTCCTTCACCAGTTGACTCTCTCTCTCTCTGAATCTCTCACTCGTCACCAGAATCATGAACGCCAACGACCCGGATCCGATAGGCAGGCCCGATGAGAACAACTCGGGTGCTCGAACCTACGCCATGAGCGGCAAAATCATGCTAAGCGCCATAGTTATCCTCTTCTTCGTCGTCATTTTAATGGTCTTCCTCCATCTCTACGCTCGCTGGTATCTCCTCCGCGCTCGCAGACGCCATCTCCGCCGCCGCAGCCGTAACCGCCGCGCTACCCTGGTTTTCTTCGCCGCTGATCCTTCCACCGCCACCGCCGCCGCTTCCGTTATCGCCTCACGCGGCCTAGACCCCACCGTCTTAAAATCTCTCCCCGTTTTCACGTTCTCCGATGCGACCCATAAAGATCCGATCGAGTGCGCCGTTTGTTTGTCGGAATTCGAAGAGAGCGAATCGGGTCGGGTTTTGCCCAATTGCAAACACACTTTTCATGTCGATTGCATCGATATGTGGTTTCATTCTCATTCCACCTGTCCTCTCTGCCGCTCTATCGTCGAGCCTCTCGCCGGAAGTGAAATCCCTGCGCAGACGACGGCGGAGGAGGAAGTCGCGATCACTATTTCTCCTGACCCGGTTTCTGCAATTGAACCGGGTTCGAGCTCTGGATTGAGCGATGAGCCCCAAGGATCTGCATCTTCTGCCATGCCGACAGAAGATCCCGGGAGAAAACCCGCGGCGATTGAGGTTCCGAGGAGGAATTTCAGTGAGTTTGAAGACGATTTGACTCGGAGGGAGTCGCCAGCGAGTCACTCGTTTAGGTCGCCGATGATTCGGATGTTATCTTTCACTCGGATGTTAAGCAGAGAACGGAGAAGCGCGTCGTCTCCTATCGCCGGAGCTCCGCCGCAATCACCGTCGTCGAGCTGCTGGATACCGATGACCGAGTCAGATATCGAGCGGGGAGGAGAAGAGACTAGGTCGTAACTGCAACGTGGATGTTCCTTATTGGTTTGTAGATTTAACCGCGAGTAAAAAAGCAAAGGTTATTATAGTAATGATGATTAGATAAGTCAACAAGCCTTTGTCGAGGGTTGATTTCAGCGCCCGTGGACACGTGGCGTAATCTGAGCTACCATCGAATCGATACTCACCGTCCGTTATTATTAGATTAGATAGATTTGTTTGACGAAGATGTACATAGTCAGTCCGTATTGAATCTATTATTTTTACATTTATTTTTCTTTATTCTTTTTTCTTTTTCCATCACTACACAGACTCTTTCTGTAATATCCATCAAGTCAATGGTCATGAAATCATGATCTAGACTTTACATAATATTTATTTATTACCAAGTCAATAGATCCCATCTGATTTAAAAAATTTCAGTGTATATGTAAATATTCATTCATCTTTAATTGATCGTAAATGTTTAATACTCTGTCACGCGCTACTTTAATTATGGAAATGTTTATTTGTAATTATTTTCCAAATGCAATTTATGTTAATAAAAAAATATTTGGTATAGATTAAAATTGTTTCAAAAACTTGGGCGTCTTTCTATGAAAACATAACTTGTTAATCGTTATGTTTCGTCACATACATCTAACGTTTAACGATTATGATACATTTTGTGTGTTTCTTTACATATGATACAACTACCTTATGTACAAGTTACAATTAACGAAATGTAATGTGTGTCGGATTATGTATAGTTTATCTGATCGAATCATTTTTTTTTTTTGCAAATGAAATTAATATAAACATGCAAACAACTAGTTTCCAATTAATAAACGTATAAAGAGTATTAACACGGTAAGTAACACTCAGAATGAGAACTTTAGTGCTTAACACGACAGCGACTTTCGAGTTTTGACTCTTTAATCCTCTCTAATTCGTTCACTTCGTTATTCTTTTTAGTTTTGTCCATTCATTGGGTCGTCTGCTTACAAGATCTTGATATATAAAAAATGTATTGAAACATGACTCTTGGTTGGTTCTTTTCAAAAAAAAAACATGACTCTTGGTTTCTACGCGTAAGTGGACCAAGTCTTATGCCTCCTAACCACACCACAACGTGGTATTAAAATAACATATAAGTTGCAACTAATTCATGTATAACAACAAAATGGAGTAACAACTCCCACTATATCTCCAACTCCAATCATCATTTTTTTGTTTCATTTGAAAAAAAAAATACATATAAAATATTGCTGTTCGGCGATTGTCGTTAAGAATATATGCATGAATAATTAGTTTTTGATACAAAATTTTGAAGACTAAAAACTAGTATATAAATATCACCAATAATTTGCACAAAAAAAAAAATATATATCACCAATAAATAAAAGGTTGGTGGTAAAGGGGCAATTTAGGTACGTGCATATGTATGTTAACCCATACTAAAGTAGATGACAAAAAAAATGAAGAGAATACAATTTCCAGGAACTTTCCATTGTCAATTAGATGACGCGAAAGTCTTTTGTTGCTTTCCCCAAAGACCCAAAAGTCCAAAAACAGTGTTGAAAAAGGCATTTACATGTAGAAACAGTCAGACTGATTTGGAATGTTTCTTGCTTTTATATGGAACGTTTTATGTTTCTTCTTAATTGGATTTGGTACTATAATATGCTTCTTTCTAAAAAAAGGGTATTTTCTCGCTGAAAATAAATGGACAGGTGGATGAATAAATTGAAATTTATATAAGAAAAAGATGCAACCATACAACTTGAGCTAGAAGTTGAAATGGGTCGAAATCTAAATATATAAGAGATATCTACGAACATAATAAATTAATAATACATGGAATGACATTGAATGAACTTTTATTTTTGTAAAAGTTCTCGATTCGATTCTCTTGAAATAACGAACATCACATTTTACAACATTCGAATTCTTTAAAATTTCCACAAGCACCCTTTCCAATATGTTAAAAAAAAATCCTCAAAAGTGGAATTTTTTCATGTTATTACTACATATGCTACCTTTTCTGACAATGCCTTCGTTATAAATTACATAACTGACAGTTACAGAGTTTCCTAACTGTCTGATAAAATCCCACACCTACTACAATCTAATTTGTGGAGTCATTAGCCATTCTAGCTTTACAATTTTCCCAGAGTGTTTTTGATTGAAGAAACTTTAGCTGCCTCGCCTACCTCATCAGATCTACGACCCTTTCGTCTCTTCTTACTGTTCGGTGTGCATCTTGCGCTGACACTGTTAATCTTTGAGATCTTTAACGCGACTTTCCGTGTCTCGCTTGAGACAGAACATGTGTTTGGCTTCTTCAGTGGGGGTGACTCGTGAGATTTGCCTTTGGTTATTGGGGATTTGGCTCGTTTCCGGGGTAAATGCATTGCTCTTTTCTCACTCTTCCTGTTACGATCACTGTGCAACCGAACGCTGAAAGGATTAACCGCTGTATAACACACTGGTTCGCCTATGGAGTTCCCAGGTTTTTCAAGATCAACGTCTCCATTGTTCACCTGGAAAGACATTTAAGTCAAATGATGATTTCTTGTTTGGTGAACATACAGAAAAATGTTTTCCTCTGTAACTTACCAACTGAAGAAGCGCGGAGAAAGCCCGAGCTACATCGTGCTTGTCTTGGTCTTTCATGAGATCAGTAAAGGTCTCAACGTTTCCACTCTCTTCAACAGTCAGTTTGTTGATAATCCTTTCTCCATATTCTTGAATGTCAAAAGGAGGGTGTAGCTCCTGATCATAGAATAAAACCAGACAATGTAGAAGATGCATCAGATCCCTGACTTCAAGTGAATGGTCAAAAAAACTAAGAGAAAGGGATTACTTGTTCTTCTAGGTTTTCCTCGATTTTCTGTTTCCACGATGAAACCCGAGCAGCCAAATCCGTTTGCTTCTCACTTTTAGCTATGTTAGCCAGAAGAGCATCCTACAAAAATACCGAACATTTGAGCTTCCATAAGAAAATGGCTGACAGTGTGAGTTTCCATAGGATAAAATTAAACCAATGTAGTTACCAGGTGTGAGCGGCAAAGATCTTCCAAGCTTTCTTGACAATGTGAGTCGTCGTTTCCAAATCCATCGTAGTTGTGAAACTCTGCAGCTCCACCATCATTCTGCATGAATTCAAATGAGCGGATAAGGGTTGCTATAATTCCACCGAACCTGATCAAATTAGTGAACTACTCACCATATCGAGACCATCCTCATCCATGAACGCATGCTCATGATCATCACCATAATGCTCCCCAAAATCACGGAACTCTCCGTTATTAGCTTCAGCATGGTTATCCTTATCGCTGTCCTTGTGATTGTAATTAGCATCAGAAGGTTGGTTTCCTCCATTCACAAGCAACGCTCGAAGCTGAAATCAAAACTATCAGTTTTTCTTTTCTGCATTAAACTATCAAATAAAGGTATAGAGAAAACACAGACCTTCTCGTAATAGGGAATGTCTTGTTGTTCTCTCTCGTCTTTACTAGCACAATGGCACTTCTCCCAAACTCCACTGAGCTCTGTACTGATGGGACCACTGGGTCTAGCAAGAGGAAACATGGAAGTCATATGGTCCTTGGTAAGGCTCCCTCCAATCTTTCTGAATGTTTTTACTGATCAAGAAATAAAGTATAACATGAACCAGAAGTAAGGCACAGATCGAATGATATAGCTTAGGATATCAATCAAGAAAACAATAGCTTCCTAACCTTTTTTGAAAGGCTTTACTTTCAACTTCCCTGGTTCATAGGGATTCAATGGCTTCCACGGATCATCTTCATCAGCATCTATATCACTCAAATCCATGGTTCCTCCATGTTCATTATCCGTATCAAAACCATGATCATTGTCTCCAAAGACAGGAGGCTGAGACCCTTGGTCACAGTTTTGAGGATCAGCACCATTCCCATGTATTGGGGACAAATTGAAATTGGTGGCCTGATTCTTTCCCACAGATGATCTACGAGCACTTCCTCCAGAACGCCCTACTGGTGAGTGAAAACCTTTACGTACTGAGCTGCCTCTGTGAGAACTATTCTTTCCTTTACCAGCATAGTTATCACCTAAGAATTCATTTACCGCTACAGCATCACATGGGTCTAATAGAATAAAATCCCTGTAGAGATGTGTAGTTGCCAACTGCAAGACATGAAAGTTAAAAAGTAGTTCAAACCCCAAGCTGTTTTTATTCTCCAATGCTCTGAGAGGTGGAAGAACATGCTATACCAGATAGGATTCCAATTCTCCTCCGTCACCACTAGTATCCAAGCAGTCACCTTCAAGGACAACTAGATTTGCCGGAGGTTTGACAAACTGACTTGGACAGGAATCTCCGCCAACCGAGTTGTCCAAGCTATTCTTTGCGTCCACTGTATTATTAACAATCTCTGGGTTAGAAATCAGCTCTCTTGAGTGGCACCAGGATATCATGTTAAATTTCAGAACTTTATCTACCTGGGATGTCATCTACATTCCAGAAGAGATCATTTTCTTCCTCATCAACCTGAAGGGAGGAGCTTTCCTCAGCCTCGTTTGATGTACCTTTGGACTGTTCTTGCTCTCTGTTTGAAAGACCAAGAACAAATTATCAGAGCGAGAATCATGTTTAACTTTTTCATACATAGCCTTTGTTTGATTCTAATTTCTAATTCATGGTCACTATGATTTCTGGTTTTAGAGTACATCATTTCTCCAACAGTTGCAAGAGGCTAAGGATGCAAATTTCCAAGTGAAATCCAGAGAGTGATAAGATGACCAGAACTGACAATTACCAACTCGGATACTAAAAAAAAAATAATAAACCATCAAGTCACAGCTTGGACACAGCACCTATATAGAAAAAGGCGTTTCTAAGTGCGGCCACTGACCATTGTATAAATTCACTTCATCTGTGAACACAAAACAGACCCATACACATAGAGAAAGATGAAATCGAAGTTAGCCCCTAAACCCTGAGATATTTGGAGTATCCAACACAAGTACTGCTCTTTTATCCTGTTCGATTAGCTCTGGTTAATCACTTAGGGGAAAAAAAAGACAAACCTTTGCTTCGATAGAAACTCCAACGTACGTAGGACCAAATTGTACAAGTACTCCACCTTCTTGCTGTAAACCTGGACTGAACCCTGAAGCAGCAAAGCAGCTACAAATCCACGGGAACATATAATCGAAACCCAATTTTCAAAGACCCTAAAATGGAAATGATATGAAATCCAATAAGAAAATTCTAAAATCGAAATAAAAACACAGACCTTCGGCAAAATTCACCGGAATCTGCCCATCTTCTTCGTTTCCGGTGATTTCTCCAGAACAAATTTTGAGGAGGTACTCTTCTAGCTTTTCCGACAAATCAACTTCCCAATTTGCTACCAAATCTCTCTCCGGCTGAACCGTATGAATCCTCTCGCCGCGGACTCCACCGCCACCGTGACTCGTCATTTTCTGTGAAGACGCACGGAATTTAATCTTCTGTAGTGAGAGATTGGATGATTCATACCCCTAAGCGTTACCCTCCCCCCCCCAAAAAAAAAAAAAGGCAGAAACCCTAAAAGCTGTGAATTGGGATCCTGACTAAAAGCTTAATTTCCTGGAAAAAATCTTAGTTTTTCAGGTGAAATTTGAGAAATTTTCTGGGAAACGAAGGGAATGTAGGATCCAACACAAGAATTCAAGTGAAGTGATTACTGAAGATAGAAAGGAACTGTGAGACTGAGAGATTGTGAGAGTTTGGGAAAGAGAGACGAAATATTTTGACTTAAGATTTTCCCGCTTTTCATAAAATGCAAATAGTGTTGGGCCTAGTTCCTTTGGGCCTATCTTCTGCTCATATTTATGAATCAAATATATTAATATAACTTTTTCACGTTTTCGAAAACGTGGATTTCTCTCTCTTTTTTTACTATTAAAAAAAAAACTATGAAATTTTTACGTAAAAACGTTTTCTCAAAAGTGATTTTATAATAATGTGTTGAAATTGTACTTGGTTTTTTTGTCATTAATTTTATTATTATTTTGCAGAAACTCTATTCAGTTCAAATGCTTTTATTATTCGATCATTTATCTGAATGAGAATTGGCCAGCTTCAAATGAGAACAAACTAGTAGCATGGTTGAGTATACACTCAGGGTGTTATATTTTTTTTTTTTTTTTTTTGGTTATGTAAAACTGATAAGTCTGAGCAAGAGCAAAGCTGGGCAATTGTCTCATGCATCACCATTATTTCAGCATGTTCTTTAGGCTTCTGTTTTTGTTTGTTTGTTATGGCTAGATTCTTTATTAATTTGCTTTTATTGGGGCATGGATTCTTTGAAGTTTCTCACAAGTGTTTACACACTTTCATTTCTCCTTGGCTCTTCTTCTGTGTACGTGTTGATGCTGGAGAAGACGCAACGCCAAAGATATCAGAGCTCGTGCTCTAGAGTCCCATGGGAGGCCAATCTGTTTGGCCTTGTCATATTAGTACTACTAATCCTCGAATTTAGGTCGGGTTTTATTAGATTTTGAGGCATTAGGGCATAGACTTTCTTCTATCTTAAAATGAAAAATATATATAGATTCAATAATCGTGTTTTGTGTAAAATAGATATGTGGCATTCTAAATTGTGGCATTCTCTTTTTGAAAAAGAAATTGTGACTTTCTAAATTGCTGATATTGATGGAATTATGAAAAAATAAAACTCCGGTCCGGGTTATATAAAGTAAACGAGATTAGTGTATATGCGAAAAGAAAAGTTTTTCCTTTTACACGAAACTTAGTAAATGCGCCAATTAAATCAGGATGTATCAGTTACTCTCATAGTTTACACGAGAAGATAACAAAATTCTAATTGGGTTAACTAAATCAATATACATGATTGACTAGTTTATTAGGTTTATAGTATTAATAATTTACAATTTAAAAAACTAACAGAGATAATTTTTTTTTAAACCATTAATATCTCTATGGGTTAGTTTAATTACATAAAAACCATTGTCCTGAAAACTCTTTTTCCAGCATTAGTATAGTCGGAGATACTGTTCATCTGCCACCGACACTATTTATCCAAATTCAAAAAATACTATTCACCACCGGAATATCAGAAACCCATTTGTAGTTTTAAGTGGATAACTATTTGGTTAACAAGCTACTTACTATATTATAGACATAAAATTATCTTTATCATGTTACCCGAATTATCATATAGTATCTTACCGTGCTAACAATGATATCCAACACTTATACCATGCTAAAAATAATAGCCTACATTTTTAACATGCTAACATACTAAATATCTAGATAATTTGTATTAATACAGTAAGATAATAAAATTCAAGACACAATTCACCATTGTATATCATAAAATTGTTTGTATTTTTTAGTTGATAAATAGTTGTCGAGTTAACCCAATTATTATACAGTATGTTATCGTGCTAACAATAATATTTGATAGTTATAACATGCTAACATAGTAAATATCCAGATAATGTTTATATTAACGTGATAAGATAGTAAATATACATATAATATTTATATTATTGTATAATTTTTATAGAATATTAACCGGTAATAATAACGAGATTAAGATAATAATAATTAGTAACGTGGTAAGATATTAGATATCCGAATAATAGTTATATTAACGTCGAAATTTTTTTAGAGCTTCTTTAAAGTTTTGAGGGTGGGTCACTGTGGAAGAAAAACACCAAGGCCAAAGGAAAAATCAATTGCAGTGGATAGAAAAGAGAAGCCATGGGCGGTACAATGAAATCGTGAACCTCGACACATTCTCTCTCTGCAAAAAATATGGATCGCCGAAAAATTGCGCCAACGGAGTCATCGTTCTCGTCACCGACATTGGTTTTGGCGGTGAAGGATTCGTCACCGCCATAGTGTTGTTTCTTTGCTTTCTGTTCTTCATCCTTCGCCAGTACTTCCTTAAAACATTTTTTCAATTTTCTCTGGAGCTACGACGGTGGGTCACTTTAGAAGAAGAAGCACCATGGCGGAAGAGAAATTGGATTGCGGTTATTCGAGAAGGAAAGCCATGGGCTGTACAATAAAATTGAGAACCTCGAACATACTCTCTTTCATTCTGTAAAAACACGGATTACAACAAAAATTATGCCAATATTGATATCGGCGGTGAAGGGCTCGTCGGAATTGTGTTTTGGAGGAGAAACCACATTATTTTGTCGATGAAAAAAAGTGCAGAGGTAAAGGGTAATTACCTTTATAAAAAAACTGTTTAAAAAATCTACTTTATGCTCACCTAATTTTTCAATTATCTATTGATATGCATTGCAATTACTCATTCTAATTTTCAACAACTTTAATAAGATAAATGAAATATATTTTTTTTAGTTAAATAATTGTGTGGGGTAAATTGATTGGAAACTTAAACAAGAGGGGTCTTTTTGTAAAGTTTTCTTTTATTTTCCCCTTCGTTGGCTCTGGACAACAATCGCTTAAAGAGAGATCTCTAGATTGCCGGTGGATTCGAAGAATCTCTCACGGTCAGTTCTTGGCGACGGATCACGCTCTAATCTTACTCGAATCTACGCCGTTATCATCTCATCTGTCGCGCATTTCGCTGTTTGATTCTGTATCAGTTTTCTTTTGTAAATCTGAAACTTTTGAGGAAATCATGAATTCGAACTTCGGGAAGAGATCATCCGGGTCGATCAATAGCTTTGATTTCGATCTCGGGCTCGGATCGAGCCAAGGCAGACCTCTGAATGGACAGAAGAGCCAAACATCTTCTTATTCAAGCTCGAATTCGCAGCCGAGACCCGCGTGGCAGCCTGGCAAGCCTTCGTGGACGCATCAACCCGCGCCGAAGCAGACGACGATCCGATCCGAGATCGGAAGTGGACCAACTTCAATGGTCGGCGATATTCACGGTAAGACGTGGGGTTCCTCTTCTGGATCGGGTTCGGGTATTGGGATTGTGAACAAGGACCCGAGCTTGTTCGGAGATCTGGTAGGATCAGCCATTGGAAAATCCAGCGGAAACGTGCCGTTGAAGAAAGCCCCGCCTGCTTCGGCTCCAGGTTCGAACAAGAGTCCTTATTCCATGGGGAATTTGGCCGATTCGTTGCCAAAATCGGGTAATTCGATGAAAAGTAGTGGTGGTTGGGGTTATAACAGTAATCCGGGTGGGGTTTCAGGTGGTTACACAAGCTCCGGTGGTAGTAGTTCCGGTGTTAATGCTAATAGCAGCATTAAAACTCCAAATCTTGGAGGTCCGTCAATGAAAAGTATGTCTGGGAGCAATAGGTCTGGTCTTCCTTTGAACAGCGATCCGTTTGGTTCTTTGGTTGGTTTCGGATCAAAATCATCGGGAAGCATCAATTCTGGGAGCAAGACTGGAAAGGCTAACAACAATGCACAGAGCGATGCTTTTGGGAATTTGCAGAGTTCATTCCAATCGAATCCGAACAGTAGTGGTTTTGCGGGATCAACGGGTCAAAACAACGACTTTGGGGATTTCCAGAACGCCGAGAAACCAAACACATTCTCATCAGGCGGGTTTACGAGTAGCTTCAATGCTTCAAACATTGGTTTTGGTGTGCAATCAAGTGGTCCTCAATCCTCAAGTGCAAACGATGATCCATTAGGAATGTTTTCTACTTCCAATGCCTCAGCTGCACCGGCTACACCGCAGACTGAAGATTGGGGATTTGAAAGTTTTGATGGTGGGGCTGATTCAGGTGGCGGTTCCACCACGGAGCTTGATGGGTTGCCACCACCTCCACCGGGTGTATCAGCTACATCAGCTAAGAGCAAGGGCATTGATAACCAGAGACAAGGTCAGTATGCTGATGCCATAAAGTGGCTCTCTTGGGCTGTGATTCTTATGGATAAAGCTGGCGATCAAGCTGGATCAGCCGAAGTTCTTTCAACTAGGGCTTCGTGTTACAAAGAAGTTGGAGAGTATAAGAAGGCTGTATCAGACTGCACAAAGGTACGTGTTTATTGGTTGACTTTGCGGTGTTAATTATTGGACATAAATGAAAGGGCACATTTGTCTTTGGATGCCTTGATTCGTAAACGAACTCTCTAGCTATGGGTTTTTCATTTGTTGGCTTTAGCTATGGGGTTAAGGACTCTTGATGGAATCAATATTGGTAAGAGTTTTGAGGTATATGAAAATATGATATTTATGGTTCTTGTGGAATCTAAGATATAATACAAGTTAGATAAGCTATGCAAATATATAAATTTTTTAGTCTCGGCATGAGATTGTGGCTAGTCGATTATTTGGTGTTATATGCTCCATAGATGGTTTCTTATAAAATGAGAACAAAACCAAGCATCTGCAAATTTGGTTTGAAAATGTGATCGCAGGTACTTGATCACGACAAGAAGAACGTGACAATTCTGGTTCAACGAGCACTCTTATACGAGAGCATGGAGAAATACAAACTTGGAGCTGAAGATCTAAGGATGGTTCTGAAGATCGATCCCGGGAATAGAATTGCTAGAAGCACCGTTCACCGCCTGACCAAAATGGCTGGTTGATTGATCGATCGATCCTTCATATACCGATATTTCCTTAATTTTCTCAAAGAGAAACAAAAGACCCTTCAAGTCTCTAGAATCTTTTCCCATTTCTTTGCTCGATACCGTTTCCTCTCTCATCCATGGACCTTGCGTGTGTGTATTCTTTATGAGTTTTTTGGGTTCTTATATAATGGGTCAGCTTATGCAGTATGTGGGTTATGAATGTATTTTTTTGAATGGTGCACGATATAGTATGTTGTCGATAGTTACAATTGGATTTTCTTTTTTCCTTTTTTTTTTCTGTTGACATTACATTTTGATTATCTTATACACACTACGTTTTTTAGTTCATCACGAAATATTTTACCATCAATGTCTTTATGAAGCAATCATAGAACACTGATTACGTTTAACGCATAACTTCTGAGATTCCTTTTTTTGTTTTTTGTCAAATCTATCTATGAGCTTACTTTTTTTTTTTTGACCTCCATTTGTATGAGCTTATTTTATATACCAGGTTATTATTAACCTAATTATAAACGGATTAGGTTTTTGGACTGATTACTCTGTAGTGCGTTACTTGTAATATAAGGTAAAAATCCTCGACCATATTAGTATTTCCAAATTGTCTGACCTGTTTTAATTAAACCCGTTGACGGAAAAAAAACTCAACTACATAAAATTCTTTGTGCTCAACTAATTCTAACTCTCGGTTTAATCTCCAAATTCTCCATGTTCTTCAATCAACCATACATCAATTAATTTATTTTCCAGATAAAAATTAGGATTCAGAAAACGATGGAATACCCCGATCACGTGTAATAACAGTATTTATATTGGGAAGCATTCAATATTCATTACGCCACGGGACGCAAATACCGATTGCTTAAACTAATGACATTATCGTACGTTTTTTCTCTTCAAAGAGGCAAAAAGCATATATAATTTTGTCGTTATTTGGATTAAATTTGTTGTAACCGTAGTATTAGTTTATAATAATTCACATTTCACTCTGACTTTATAAATTATAAAGCATTTATTTGGGCTATAAATGCGATTCACCTCCACCGCAGTCATCTCCCTGTTGAAGCCCAGCATCAGAGAAAAAAAAAAAGAAAACAAACAGAGAAAATGTGTGGCGGTGCTATAATTTCCGATTTTGCCCCTATCGTCACCAAGGCCAAGGGTCGTAAACTCACGGCCGAGGAACTCTGGTCAGAGCTCGATGCTTCCGCCGGCGATGACTTCTGGGGTTTCGATTCCACCACCAAACAAGGTACGATTAGAATTATCATACAAACAATTATTATAATATTGAGAAATAAATACGATCCCCATGATTTGATTTTGAGCAATTCAATATAATCTGGAATATAGAGTTTTTTTTTTTTTAATTAAAATCTGGAATATAGAGTTTTAAAAGTAAATATGAAAAAAAGAAAAGATAAATATATCAAGAATTTGTGTGAGTTAGGAAAAAATATGATTATTTCTCGAAGTTAAAGGGAAGATGATGATTTAAGGGACTACTAAAAAATATTTTTTGGGTTTTTTTTTTTTTTTTTTTTTGGCTATCTGTGGGGTTAAATATGTAATTATGTATCTTGGGGGAATCCGATAAAACTTTGTAGTGAGCGTGCAAGAGGAGGTGGCGGCGAAGGAGCCAGCGACGGAGAAACGAAGGAAGAGGAAGAACGTTTATAGAGGGATACGGAAGCGGCCGTGGGGGAAATGGGCGGCGGAGATTCGAGATCCGCAAAAAGGCGTCAGAGTCTGGCTCGGGACCTTCAACACGGCGGAGGAAGCCGCCGTGGCTTATGACGTAGCGGCGAAGCGGATCCGCGGAGATAAAGCCAAGCTCAACTTCCCAGATCTTCATCACACTCCTCCGCCGCCATCACCTCCACGATCAACCGATCAGCCTCCGGCGAAGAAGCTCTGCGTGTTTTCTCAGAACGAGTTAACTCAGCCGAGTTTCCCGGTGGAGGGCATTGGATACGCGAATGGCGACGAGTTTCAGAACCCGAGTTACGGATTTGAGCCGGATTATGATCTGAAACAGCAGATATCGAGCTTGGAGTCTTTCCTTGAGCTGGACGGTAACACGGCGGAGCAACCGAGTCAACTCGACGAGTCCGTCTCCGAGGTGGATATGTGGATGCTTGATGATGTCATCGCGTCGTATGAATAAATAAAAGTAACAAGTGGAAAAATCAAATAAAAAGTCTGTAATATGTAACCGCCGTTACGTTTTACGAATTTGCCGTTACATGGAACTGCTGATGATGTCTCTGGTGTTGTGTAATGTGTGTGGCGCTATTGCGACTCAAATCGAGCGTTATTTACGTTTTTTTTTTTCTTTTGTGAAAATTTTACATGTTGTGTAAATATAGAACTGTAATAAATTATAAAAAGAATTCAAAGTTTCCTTTCTATCAATGTTTTTCATATTTATAGGTTATCAAAACAACGACGAGTGAATACGTTTATGGACAAAAGTGATGGTACTTGTATAAGTAGGAAGAGACGAACGAGCAGTCTTTTTTTCTTTCCCCCCGATTCTTATACGTACGTATTATTCTCGTATATCTATGAAAAAGGGTTATATGATGAATTTTGAGTATTTATTTTTCGTTACTTTTTTTTTTTTTTTTAATAAATGTGGGAGTTTCGAATCTTCGAAATTTGAATCCGAGACACAAGAGAACCAACTCTCTTAAACCACTTGGCCACCACACCTTTGATATTTTTCGTTACTTACATGCAACTTTAATGGAAAAGGTCTGATCCGTTACTACATGGATTTTTGGAAATCTGAAATATATATCTTGATTTTTGCAATTTGAAGCTGGAAGAAATATATATATAGAGTATATTTTAACCGTAAATTACAATAATTCATAAACTTAATTTGGTGATTCATTTTTAGTTTTATTTTTCTATTTTATTTTACTTTGTATTAGTATAAATAAACAATATAATTAGAAGTTAGTCTAATCGAAGAATTGAGTGGGTTTTAATTATTCTACTCTAGCATGTAAATCAATTAAGATGCTACCATTTTGTAAATATGTACTTTAGCAATAACAAAAAAAAAAAAACATTGATACCAAAAAAAAAAAAAAACTGTGAACTCTAATCCTATCATTTCCCGAAAAGTGTCTTACGTATACATGCATATGATTAAATAAATAACGTAGATGGGTTTAGATGCATGAACCTCCCAGCCTACTTGGTCAATAAGAATTAAAGTGGGTCCTTGTAATTTCTGAAAGATTGACAGAATCTATTAGTTTCGCGAAATTTCTATTTGTTTCACTTTCACGTTTAAGAGAATCATTTGTAATTTAATACTGAGCCATTTATTCGGTGTGATTGATAAATGATAATTACCCAAATTCAAATAACCGAAAATCACCTAGTGATGTTTTAAACTAATACTATTTAGCATTGTAATCAAAGTTCAAACTATTTTGTCCATACTAGTCGAATCAAGATTATAACAAGTTTTTTTCTTTCACACCCCTTAGATTGACGTACTCAAATGCAAGTCAATATAACCGAAACCATTTGTTTTATGTATATTCAACCAATCACGTTTGGACTATAAATAATAAATACTATGTGTTATTGAAAAACCAATAGCTAACAACTTATTACTAAAGTTGTAGTTCGCGTTTACTACATGTTATTATATTGGAATCACAATAACATAGAAAATGCAAACGTAAGGAAACAATCGAATCACGGACGGGAGAATAGTTTAAAAAAATAAAAAAAATTGTGGTTTGATACTAATGTAACTTGTTCGCTCAATGCTTAATTAGGCCAATCTCTATATAATCAACGTTGAATATAGCGAAATCAGAAGGTTATATGTCGTAGCTGCAAATATTTGATATTTAATTAGTTACATTTATCATGCTGATTATTTACCCAAGTTCTATAACAACATATAGAAAAAGCGTTTTAGCAACAAAAAAAAGAGCATATGAAAAAAGCGAAAACACAACATATGAAAAAAGCGACAACACAGTGATGTTTATTCAAATACATTAAAAGAGAAGTTATGTTAGTTATCTTGTATAGAAGAAATTCGAACATGGCATTATGTTGAAAACGAACTCGTTTGTCAAAAATTTGTTGTGTTATGTGTCGTCAAGAAATTGTAGTCCATAATTTGACCATCTATGTGTGGTTGCTTTTCTCAAGCAGTCCCAAACTTTGGCCTGTTCTCCCACTTGGAATTATCTAAAATGATTTGCATTTATTTGACTTGAAAAACAAATAATGTAATCCGTACGTGCGTATTATATGTAGGATAATGTTAATGTATTGTTAGTGTATAATGTATATATATATTGTTAATGTATCCAACCCATAATCATATTCTTTTGTTTTTCAGCAATCAGCCAATCAGTGTTATCAATCGTAGGGTTTAAATCTTAATATGCTTATAGCATACGGGGAAAAATGTTCGAAGTACTTTTCACAAACAATGGGCCGATATTAGGACTTTTGAAAAGTCAAACAGGCCTAATTAGCCACGACTTTGAGTAAACACATCGACCCAAAAACCCTAAAGAATTGATATTCTCCGTTTTATATAACTAGTCAACTTTTTTGCCCTTTGAAAAAACCCTAACGGAGGGAGGCGGAGAGGAGAAGGAGACGGTGAGAAGCCATGGTGTCTCTGAAGATCCAGAAGCGGCTCGCCGCAGCCGTAATGAAATGCGGGAAGGGAAAAGTGTGGCTCGATCCCAATGAATCTAGCGATATCTCTATGGCTAATTCCAGTAAGATTTTTACTAATTCGGAGCTTGATTGGTTTATTGATTGTGTTATACAGAGAGTGTGTTGTTGATTATATAACGGAAAGCTCATTTCTGAGTTGGGTTTTCTAGGATTGATATAACTTAGGCTGCTAATTCATGAAGTGAGATTGGAACGTAATTCCTACACTGTATTGTGACAAATTAAAGTATGATGACAATCTCGTGAGATTGAATTCGTCTGAATTAGAGCTGTGAACAACTCGTTTGATTTCTGAGAGACCCATCGGATGAGGACGAATTTTACTACTACGTTCCAAATCATAAATATGAATGCATTTGCTAGGGTCTATGCTTATGCTATTGTAAGATGCTGTTTTTGGTTATTTAAATTGTTAAGCGATTGAATTTTGATTACGGGCCTATAAGAAATTTAAGTTGTTAGATGGTCTATCTGTTTTTCTGCTGTCTGGCCGTTCTCAACTGTTTTTTTTACAAGTCTGTTTTTGGGATCCATTGACATGATGATTCAATAGTGGAGTTGATACTCTTCTTAATACCTTTTACACTGGATTATCTTCAACAGGGCAGAACATTCGGAAGCTTGTGAAAGACGGTTTCATTATCAGGAAACCCACCAAGATTCACTCACGTTCTCGTGCAAGGAGGTTGAACGAGGCCAAGAGAAAGGGTCGTCACTCTGGATACGGTAAAGGCCAAATGAGATTTTCCTGCATGAAATACCTATGGTCTCTCTTCAATGTTTTGACAACTGAGCTTACTCTTTACAAAATATGTACTGTCAGAAAATTAACAGGGCGTGCTTTTTTGTTTTCAGGTAAGAGAAAGGGTACAAGAGAGGCAAGGCTACCAACCAAGATTCTCTGGATGACAAGAATGAGGGTGTTGAGGCGTTATCTCAGTAAGTGCCGTGAGTCAAAGAAGATTGACAAGCACATGTACCACGACATGTACATGAAAGTGAAGGGTAACGTGTTCAAGAACAAGCGTGTGCTTATGGAGAGCATCCACAAGTCCAAGGCTGAAAAGGCAAGAGAGAAGACACTTTCAGACCAGTTTGAGGCCAAGCGTGCTAAGAACAAGGCTAGCAGGGAGAGAAAGTTTGCCAGAAGGGAGGAACGTTTAGCTCAGGTAAAAGTTTACAAGCCAGTTATGTCTATGTCATATTAGTTTTAAGTTTTGAACATTTATCGTTAAGGATGCACTCATTAATACTTTTGGTTGCTTCTGTGTTTTGGCATTTATAGGGACCTGGAGGTGGAGAGACGGCACCTGCTGCAACTGTTACTGCACCAGCACCTCAACAAGCAGAGTAAGAAAACCTGTTGTGTGTCTCTTTCCTTTGTCCGTTTCTAAAGAATGAAGTAGAAGTAGAAGTAGAAGTAGGCGGAGATAGCTATAAATTTCCAATATTTATTTTGGGGTCATATTACCATGCAGTTATTTTTTCTGTGCATTGCAGTGATTTTTTTGCTACACTTTAAATAATGGTTATGAACATTGTTAGATCGTTGTTACGTTTTGATAGAGCTTTTCCCTAACTAAGTCTCTGGTTTTTTTTTTGTTTTCTTTTCAGGATAACCAAGAAGAAGGCGAAGAAGTGATCTGTTTTGCGAATTTTTGCCGTTGAATCTTGAGTTTACCTACAGTAGAAGATTTCTTTATCCTAATGATTTTGTCGGAGATTCTTTTCTTGAAAATTATTTCTCATGTTTTTTATCTAACTTTTGCTATTAATGAATTCATCATTTTTGTTTCTCTTCACATTCTCTCTTTCACCGTTTTATGAAAGTCTTATTCTATTGAAACTTGAAAGAAGAATCCCTAATATTAATAACACCCAAATCCAAGCAAATGAAAAGACAAATTGAATTGATTTTTTGTCTTAATATTTGACTAGAATCTAAAATCTGTAGATATATAAAAAAAATCAGTAAGTAATTTTATGACAGTAAATCTATGAAAATTAGATTTTCCCTTTGAAGAATACATATGTGGCAAGAAAAAAGAATACATACAGTATGTGGCAAGTTTGTTGGTTAACAGTTAATAGCTACTATTATTCTATAGATATTTTTTGTTTCTCTCTATAATAGCTTATACATACCATTCTTTGGGATCAATCAAAGCTGTTGATAAAATTTGCGATAATCTCACGCAGAGCTATGTATAAGCTTATTGATTTAGAAATGTTAACAGTTTTGTGAAAAATAATGTAAATCATATAAATTACCAAAGAGAAGACCCGATCCGGTATCGAACTATCCGCGCAAAAAAGGAAAAATATTGAGGTCAAAGTCTGCGTAGTTCATGTTCACTTTGCTTTCTTTGTGTACCTGTAAACAAAAACCAACCCCGTGTGTGCGTCTCTCTCTCTCTCTCTCTCTCTCTCCGACTTTTGAATTTTCCCTCAGATTTATCTTCCTTCGTATCGATTTCGCTCTCGCTCGTCGAACATTTTGGTGTTCAGGTTAATCGTTTCTCATCGGAAATTCGCGGTGTATAAAGCACCCGAAAGGCGAAACGATCACGCAACGGGAGAGATTGGAGGATTGTTGCTTGTTTAGATCTTGAATTCAGGGATCGAATTGGGTAATTCGATCAGAGGATGGCATCTGAGCAGTTGATGTCGCCCGCCAGTGGCGGTGGAGGACGCTACTTTCAGATGCAGCCGGAGCAATTTCCTTCGATGGTGTCGTCGCTCTTCTCGTTCGCGCCGGCTCCAACGCAGGAGTCTAATCGTATTTTTGAAGAATTACCCAAAGCAATTATCGTCTCCGTCTCCCGGCCCGATGCCGGCGATATCAGCCCTGTACTCTTGTCTTACACCATTGAGTGCCAATACAAGCAGGCGAGTCCATCGCTATTTCATCTCTTCTTTTTTCTCTCTTTCATAGAAGAATTTAAGTCAGAGTTATGTCGTCGCATAATAGATGCGTGGATCATAATCTGATTTCAACTGGGTATTTAGAATTTCACGGTTACAGGAGAAGACTATCAACTTCTTCGAATCAGTTTGCTTGGATAATAGTTTCTTTGCTCGGTTCATATTCCTAGTCATACAAGCGATTCCATGCACTTGCGGAGACCTGTTTATCAATATATATGTTTCTCCTTTAGTAGAGAGGGTGCTTATGTTTGTGGAGCTTCAACTTTTGAATACATGAAATTCTTGAGTCCTAACTTTAGCGCCTTTATGTAACAGTTCAAGTGGCAACTTGTGAAGAAAGCATCTCAAGTATTTTATTTGCATTTTGCATTGAAGAAACGTGCTTTTATTGAAGAAATTCACGAGAAGCAGGAACAGGTTTGTGTGGAAACTTGGAATATCAAGAAATCTTTAAATATTTTATGTTTCCCATTGAGGGAATATATTATAGGCTTTGCCATGGGCTGTTTCTAAATCGTTTTTCATTGCCTGCTTGATGTTTCATCGAGTTTTGATGTTGTTTTCTTTGGAATATCACATTAAAGGTTAAAGAATGGCTTCAAAATCTAGGAATAGGGGATCATGCACCCGTTGTGCAAGATGAAGATGCTGATGAAGTCCCGTTACATCAAGATGAGAGTGCCAAAAATAGGTCAGACATGCTGGATAGGTTGCTGACGTGCGTCTGTTGTACTCTTCCAATGGATGTCGTTATTTTCTGACAAGTGGGCTCTTTTTTTCAGAGATGTTCCTTCAAGTGCTGCTTTGCCAGTCATTCGCCCTTTGGGAAGACAGCAGTCCATATCAATTAGAGGAAAGCATGCAATGCAAGAATATCTGAATCATTTTCTAGGAAATCTTGATATTGTCAATTCACGGGAGGTATATTTTTATAATCCATTTCGCTGGGTGGTTAAACTACTTTATTATAGTCAATACTTAGTTATGTCAAGGGTTGTTTTCTTTTCAATTCGAGCTAGAAATCCGAGTACAGAAAGTGAATGCTGAAGGCTTCCATGTATTTCAAGCTTCAATTCCCATTCCCGTAGACATTGAGCTTCATTCCATTTCTGAGGGCTATATGCATGTATAGTTAAGTGCTAAATGCCTAATATAGGTTTGCAGGTTTTTGGAGGTCTCGATGTTGTCATTTTCACCAGAGTATGGGCCCAAATTGAAAGAAGACTATATTATGGTAAAACATCTACCGAAGATTTCAAAGAGTGATGATTCTAATAGATGCTGTGGATGCTGTTGGTTTTGTTGCTGCAATGATAATTGGCAAAAGGTATGAAAATTTTCATTTTTTTGCTCACATTCGTGTAGTTCGTAGATTGCTATGGAAACTTGGTTACCTCTTGAGTTTCCTATGGGATGGCTTGTGAGCTTTGTTTATGCGTTCTGTGGTTATCCTTGTCCCCTCTCCCACTTTGTCTCTCAACGCGTTGAATGCCATGAACAACTAATATATCAGAAGAAAGTAGATTTCACCTTTTGTAGTTCTTTTTCTAATGCCGAAAATTGTCACTATTCTCATTGGAGAGGTGTTGAGAATCAAAATTGTCTGAATGTTTAATCACACTGGAGAGATATTAAGTTTGAAGATGTAAATTGCTTTTCTTACTCTGTAGTAGATCTTTTTGTTCGCGATGTATGTGTTGTCAAATACTGCAGTTTTCTCCTTTTACAATTCATGTTTTTTGCTCCGGATCAGACACTCATAATCTTTGTGACATAATAAGATCGTATCTAAGGTTCTTTTTTTCCTCCAGTACAGGTGTGGGGGGTACTAAAGCCAGGTTTTCTCGCCTTATTGGAAGATCCATTTGATGCAAAGCTATTAGATATAATTGTTTTTGACGTTTTACCAGTTTCTAATGGAAATGATGGTGCTGATGTATCATTAGCAGTAGAACTGAAGGATCATAATCCTTTGCGGCATGCATTCAAGGTTTGCACTTACTGCCCTACATATCTTTCAATTATATATAAACATATGCTTACTCCGTCTAATAAGCTTTCTTGAATGATCGTTTTTTGTCATACCCCTTGTTTGATAACCTATGATGTTGTTCTTTAATGCTTCTAAATAGAAATTAAAGTAAACTGTCCAAGATATCTGCTGTAGATTTCCTAAGTTTGTATCTATTATGCCTGGATACTGGACACTAACTAGAGAATCAGTTGCGCCGTGGAAACTGATGACCAAGAAGATTAGGATAATCCTCAGTTTCTTGCCCCTTTTTGCTGCAAATTTTTGTTTTTCTGGGTTTAGATGTCAACAAAGATATGGAGAATCATTGCTGTATAACTTTGTTAAAAAACTCCAGGTAACATCTGGAAACCGGAGTATAAGAATAAGGGCGAAGAGTAGTGCAAAAGTTAAAGATTGGGTGGCTTCTATTAACGATGCTGCTCTTAGACCTCCTGAGGGTTGGTGTCACCCTCATCGCTTTGGCTCATTTGCTCCCCCGAGGGGTTTGACAGATGATGGAAGTCAGGCCCAGTGGTTCGTGGATGGTGGAGCAGCTTTCGCAGCCATTGCTGCATCGATTGAAAATGCTAAATCTGAGGTCTGTCACTTTCTGTTGCAGGGTGTGGAGATGGACTATCAGTTGGAATTTTTTATAGTTTCAACTGATTTGATTTGTCTTGTAGATTTTCATTTGTGGCTGGTGGGTGTGCCCAGAACTCTATCTTAGGCGCCCTTTTGAGTCCCATACTTCTTCCAGACTTGATAACTTGTTGGAGAACAAAGCTAAGCAAGGAGTTCAGGTACTTACTACAGACATATATGTACTTAATAGCTATTTTCCTGTTGTGAAGCGTCTTTAGTGTGTAATGGAGATCTTACTGCGAGTTTAGGAGAGCCCGTGTTCTTATTTTATAAATTATTTTTTTCCGATCTTTGTCATTGAAGCTATGCTCTCTTGGTAGCATGCCTTGTAAGACTTATTGTGTGACCTTGCAGTGAATCTTTGAAGTTATTAAATGAGCCATAGTTTTTGTTAATGCTTAGTGACAAATTAGAATTGTAAACATAAACAGTTTAGGATGCGATAATTTTTTCCTGTCATCTCAACAATTAGCATTATTAATGGAATTTGTTCGAGTTTAGTTTATCAATGCTTGTTATACTCTGGGATAATCTTTGGTAAAACTGAATGCTGACTTCGTTTTTCTTTATTTCTTTCACTTTTAGTCTGGATGCGTAGATTTCCAATTTTTCATAGTTTTATGAGTGTAACTTTTCCAGAGTTTTACATTCTTCTACTCAAGGAGATTGCTTCTGTTCTTTTCAACAGTGTAGACATGTAAATTTTCAAAGCACTGTGTGGATTTTCAATTGTTCATTTGTTTATTAATATCTTTCTTCAGATATACATCCTTCTCTACAAGGAGGTTGCTCTTGCTTTAAAGATCAACAGTGTATATAGCAAACGCAGGCTTCTTGGCATACATGAGAATGTGAGGGTACTTCGTTATCCTGACCACTTCTCTAGTGGTGTCTATCTCTGGTATGATGTGGTGCACAGTTCTAATATCTTTTCTTTCTTTTTATCTTTCTGGGTTTGGTTTTAGATAAGTGTACCTTTAGAACTCATATCTGACCACAAAAATACACGAAAATATATTTGATTTCTACTTCTGCATGTCTTTGTAGGTCTCACCATGAAAAACTCGTCATCGTCGATCATCAGGTATGCTTTATTGGAGGGCTGGACTTGTGTTTTGGCCGGTACGACACGTTTGAACATAAAGTAGGAGATAACCCTTCTGTGACATGGCCTGGAAAGGACTATTACAACCCCAGGTAAGAATTTCCCTTTTACAAAGAGTATTAACAGATTTTATTCTTGCAAATAAAGAGTTGATTTTTAGATGTAAAATCTCTTGTCAGTTTACGAAGTTGACTTTTTACGATAAGAAGAAATTGTCTGTAACTTGCAAGTAATTTTAGCTGTGATGTTTGAATATAAACTGTTCGGTGGGTTTCCACCAATCAGAATTGGCTATCCAATACAAACCAGGATTGCCATTAAACATTTCATCTTTCTGAATTCTACCCTCTGAATACTGTTTGAACGCAATTAAAATTTTTGCAGAGAATCTGAACCCAACACTTGGGAGGATGCTCTGAAAGATGAGTTAGACCGTAGGCAATATCCACGGATGCCTTGGCATGATGTGCATTGTGCTTTATGGGGTCCACCTTGCCGTGACGTGGCTAGGCACTTTGTTCAACGCTGGAACTATGCTAAGGTTTATCCATTCTTCATGAACTTTCTTCTATATATTTTTTTTTTTGTTAGTACCATAAAATAATCAATGGTTATTTCAGAGAAACAAAGCACCATACGAAGATTCAATTCCGCTTCTTATGCCCCAACATCACATGGTTATACCCCACTACATGGGAAGGCAGGAGGAGTCAGACACTGAATGCAAGGAAGACGAAAACAGCATTAAAGGGATTAGAAGAGATGATTCATTTTCTTCTAGATCATCTTTGCAGGACATTCCATTACTTTTGCCTCAAGAGCCTGTTGATCAGGATGGTTCGAGTGAGGGGCATAAAGCAAATGGAATAAACAATAGAAATGGTCCTTTCTCTTTCCGGAAATCTAAAATTGAACCAGTTGATGGAGATACTCCTATGAGGGGCTTTGTAGATGATCGTAATGTGCTAGATCTTCCAGTAGCAAAGCGTGGTTCTAGTGCAGTAGATTCAGAATGGTGGGAAACACAAGAACGTGGTTATCAGGTTGGGTCGCCAGATGAGACTGGGCAAGTTGGTCCAAGAACTTCATGCCGCTGTCAGGTGTGTGTTATGGAAGTTTATAGATACTAATAATCTGTTGAATTCCCAATTTCAATACAACAGATGCTATTATGTAGGATCCTTTTCTGTTTCCTTCTTGCCTTCAGCTTATAATCTTTGAATTTTTCTCGTTATCAGAAAAATCAGAATTTCCCTTCAACATATAGCACTGATTTAGACCTATTTTCAGATTATACGAAGTGTCAGTCAGTGGTCTGCTGGAACAAGCCAAGTTGAAGAG
Organism: Kernera saxatilis; assembly: GCA_900406395.1. NCBI lineage: Eukaryota > Viridiplantae > Streptophyta > Magnoliopsida > Brassicales > Brassicaceae > Kernera > Kernera saxatilis. The sequence continues at coordinate 53,295 of OVAY01000204.1, read as the reverse complement.
AGTATCCATTCTGCTTACCGGTCTCTCATTGACAAAGCTGAACATTTTATCTACATTGAGGTATTTGCTATAAGAATTCTTTTCTTCATAGAATCACGGTTTACATTAGTCAGTGTGATAGACCAAGTGGTTAGAGCATCATATAGAGTTTCATTGAAACAACCTTCCATGTTATGCCCGAACTATGTAATTTGCAACACAAAATATTAAACAACTCAGGACAAAATATGAAACATTCTGCTAGATGTAAGCTGTCAGTCAAATAAGAGGCACATGTATTACTCTCCTGCGTCTGGGTGGCACTGCTTTAAGTCCTTATTTGGGAATATTTGCTGGAGATCCTGCGGCTTTCTTTGGTCACCTTATCTGACCTAAACAAATGATTAACCTGTCCGGTGAAAGGAATTAATCCCCCGTTGGGCCTGGACAAACTTATGTAGCATTAAGCAATAGTCATATTCCCTTGTTCCTGCACAAATCCACATTGCAAATCATTCATGCTTCCTATTTCACATGATACGAGTGATTTCGTTCTTGAAATCGAGTAGTGGCCATAGGTTCACATGTGCTCCATTTTTCTGACTTCTGTTTGCATCTTGTGCAATGTGTCTCCAGAATCAGTTTTTCATATCAGGCCTTTCTGGAGATGACACAATAAAGAACCGTGTCTTAGAAGCGTTGTATAAGAGGATTTTGCGTGCCCATAACGAGAAGAAAAGTTTCAGGGTTGTTGTTGTTGTACCTCTCCTCCCGGGGTTCCAGGTTAGTTTTCGTTTAGAATACAGTATACTTTTTCAAAAGAACTTGCCCCTGATATGAATTTGTTTTAACTGACTCATGTGCCTGGCAGGGAGGTATTGACGACAGCGGTGCAGCATCTGTTAGAGCCATAATGCATTGGCAGTATCGAACCATGTACAGAGGACAGAATTCAATACTGAATAATCTTTACAATACTATTGGCCCAAAGGCTGATGATTATATTTCCTTCTACGGCCTTAGGGCGTATGGTAAACTTTCTGAAGATGGACCTGTCGCCACTAGTCAGGTAACAGCACCATATAAAGGATGCCTTTTTTTCATGTGTGTAAATGTAGCGAGTACTGAAAATGTGAATGCTATATCTTTCTCTACGTGCAGGTGTATGTTCACAGTAAAATCATGATAATTGATGACCGTGCAGCACTGGTTGGATCTGCCAATATCAACGACCGGAGTTTGCTTGGCTCAAGGGATTCTGAGGTCATAATTTACATTCACGTTTTTTTTTGGTGTCATGCATCGATTTCCACCAAAAGCCTATTTCATATTTGACACTAAGGTGAAAATCATGTTAAAAAAAAAACAAAAAGAGTAAGAAAGGTAGAAGAATGGAAGTAGTTTATGTGAAAACATTTTTTTTTTTTTGTTAATGAAAGTATTGATGCCTGAACATGTTATAGCAGAGTGTATACTTGGGGATGAGTTGATTTAAAGTATGGTGAATATGTATTTTTTATAAACCCGTGTATATGCTGAACATTAAGAAGCATTAACATGCTTGTATGCTTTATATCAGATTGGAGTACTAATCGAAGACAAAGAGTTGGTAGATTCACGCATGGCAGGAAAGCCATGGAAGGCTGGAAAATTTTCTTTAAGCCTGAGACTCTCTCTGTGGTCCGAACACCTTGGACTTCGTAGTGGAGAGGTTTGTATCATATCCTTAAATTGTTTCTCTGTGTGGGATGATGTGTCTACTACTAGTATAACCAACGGAGTTAATAGATTTCAATATATAAAAACGATTTAAAACTTCAAAAGCCATGGAAACTATTCTTAGAAACTAATCTTGTACTTGCACCTACTGATGAAAGATGATCTAAGCCTCCCCAGCTTGAACTTTCAAACAATGGTTGTGATTGAAGAGGGTGTTAAGATTCTTAGTGCTTTTATAACAAAAATGTGATCTTTGGCTATATGTTTCCAGATTGATCAGATAATTGATCCCGTCTCTGATGCAACCTACAAGGAGATATGGATGGCAACCGCAAAGGTTAGAAACATGATGTACATATTCAACTTTTTAATTTCACTGGCCAGATATAACCCGTGAGCTTTATATATCCCAATGCAGACAAACACAATGATATATCAGGATGTCTTCTCTTGTGTGCCCAATGATCTCATCCATTCAAGGTACAATTCCGGTTTATTTTTTTCGTTTTCCAGCTTTGGACACTTACCATTATGTTAAGCCTGAGAATAATTCCTTGGACTAGATTCTCCAAAAGAAAAGATTTTGGATTATGATGATCTGGAACATAATTCCTGTTGGATATACGCAGAATGGCGTTCAGACAAAGCATAGCGTATTGGAAGGAGAAACTGGGACACACAACCATCGACTTGGGAATAGCACCAGAGAAGCTGGAGTCATACCACAATGGAGACATCAAGAGAAGCGATCCTATGGACAGACTAAAGTCGGTAAGGGGACATCTCGTCTCTTTCCCTTTAGATTTCATGTGCAAAGAAGATCTAAGACCTTTCTTCAATGAGAGTGAATACTACGCCTCCTCTCAAGTCTTCCATTGACATCATTCCTCAATTCTTGATCGGTGATTTATTCAGTGACCGCTCTACACGATAAAAAGTTCATTGCTATCTTTAACCATTTCAACTCATATGTTTATGGGAATGAATTAAAGATGTCTGTATAGGGTTATGATGATGGAAACATGAGGGAACTCAGAAGAGAATCCATTTTGCTATTTTTGGTTGCTCTCTTCCGAGGTTAAGAAAGAAGAAACAAGTCATTTTCTATAAGTTAAATACATATTTACAAATAACAGTCGTACAATAACACTTTTTTTTGTCGATAACATATATGTTTTATAATTATGCGAAAAAGACTTAGAAAAATAATGTCCGTGTCGAGATCCATGAGGGGTCATGTGACATTGAGTTTGTGTCTTTTGAATCAAATAACTCCATCTTTGCCACTCCTTGATGTGTCATATTTTGTTCCGACTCTTTGTATCCATTTGCTTGTTATATATATATATATATATATATATACATGTGTCTCAGCTTACAAAAGAAAATTCAAAGATGAAAAGTAATACCATGTGGAGGATTTGGTGATCAATTGTTTATCTATATACGACACAGATATACAAGTCATATATGAAAATTTTCATTTCGGTTCAGTTTTGAATTTATATACTCTTCCGAAAGTAAATGAAACCACAAAAAAAAAAAGGAACTTCAGTTTTTTTCTTTTAGGAGCTTTTCTTAAAGAAATTTATCAATATTATTTTATTTATGTATAAAAGATTAGCATATCAATGAAAATAAAATGGACAGCCTGATAATATTGAAGAGGTTTACGTACGGCTAATTAGTAATTACTTAGAATTAAACGAAATCAAAGTAAATTGTAGCTTACTAACTTGGTTGACAAAAAAAAAAACTTATTTGTTAAAAAACTATGGAGGAAATTATATGTAATCGTTTCCCAAATAAGAATTAGATTTCGTTTGTTAGTTTGCTACATTGTGACCATGCATTTTAGCATACTCCAGCTAGTGCAAAAAAAATCTATATATATTATCGCTTTCCATATTTTATAACTATTTCACTACAAAATTATTACCAGCCACATAATTAAGTCCGCACTCTTAATAATTATTCAAACTTAAATTTAAATTTAAAGTCGTAAGCACTGATATTTATGGACCACCTAAGAAATCTAGCCAAGTGGACATGTATAAAATCTAACATATGCACTAGCCAATCTATATAGTTAGGCATAGATCACAGATTCACAGATTCACAGATGTATAAGTTGATTAATAAATTGCAAGGAAAACCAAAGTAAAAGATAATTAAAAAAACCTATTAGTCATGAGATTATATCGATTTCTACTAAATCTATCCTCTAGTTTGTGTAAAGGAAAATCAAAATACTACACTCTTTTCTTATGTGACCCGTATTAACTTGCTTAGAATTATTCAGCATAAAAGCGGTATATAAAAAAGTTTCATGATAGTCTAGACTAGGACTTAAAAACTCGGTTATATAATATTTTTGACTAAGAAGAAATCCGTGCGCAGCTAATATTCAACAACTCCATTTTTTTATCTTGCAATTTATATTATTTTGTGTGTATATATACATCATACTGATGTCGTTTTTTTAATGTTATTACATTTGAATGATAGGAACGTATCATCTGACTAAGGGTGTAATAAAATAATAATTTAAAAGATAAGAGTTGTTTTTGTTTCGGATCAAAGGCACTTACCATTTTTAGAATCGAGAGCCTCTCACAGCCACAACTTTTTACGACAAGTGCTTATTGTTTAACAAACCCCACATGATATCATTTTGTATTTCCACCACATTCATTAATTTATTCAAAGTATATACATCTCTATCCTAATGAGGTATTAACAAACTGTAATTTATTCAATTGTCGGTCTTAAACTTTATTATTTATTGTGAAAACAAAAAAGAAAACATTGATTGGCTATCCACTGTGGTTATTTTGTAACGTTTTTTTTTTTTTTGAGTCCTTTGANTGGTTTTTTTTTAACTTTTTTTTTTTTTTTGAGTCCTTTGCCCCCCCAAAAAAAAAAAAAAACAATTTCCATTTTCTTTCGTTTGATGATTGCGTTGAAATGACACCTTCACTCGCCAAACACTTCCATAATACAAAAGCAATTTTTTCCAACAAATGCATGAGCCAATATTGTCACCCATACATATTGTATAGATACATATACCTTTTTTTAGTCTAAAAATACACCCTTTGACACAAAAAAAATTGTTCTATAGATACGTGCATATTCTATTTTTTTACTCTAAATTACACCAAATCGAGACACATACAAATATTTAAATATACTTTTGTACATCCAATATGTATTTTCGGCTATATATATCTTATTATATAAAGCTGAATGCGCATGACGTGAACGTGACACGTATGCAAATTTTTAAATAACCAGATCGCGACACGTATTACAGTTAATTTATATGGTGACATGTGTCAATACAATAAAATAGTAAAACTTAAAAAATGTAAAATAAAAAAAGTATAATATTAATATAATTAGGGAAAAAGTAAGTAAAATAGTATAGTATAATATTAATCGGTAAAATAAATAAGTAAAATATAATAAAATAAAAAATAAAATAATAACAAAGTAGTGGGAAAAAAAAGTTAAGATTAAATAAAAGAAAAATTATCTATCTAATATGTTATTTATGTAAAATGTAAAAGGAACAAATTTGTAAAAAAAAAAATATATAAAGTGATGAAAAAAGGAAATCTCCTGGTCTATATATCATTATAAATAAGATCTAGAGTCTTCAAAATTCAATTGTTTGTTTCCATCTTTTTATTTTCTTATTTATTGATATCAAATAAATAAATTTTTTTTAGGATTACAAAGTCGATCAAAGTTATTTAACTATATTCAATTAGCTCAAAATCGTGTTTATCGTCGTATTAGTATGCGTTTTTCGCAAATAGATCAAGTTCAATCGGTTAACAGTAACATATATTTACTTATTTTATTAATTATATATAAATACAATTATTAGTAAAACTCGCATATTATTCAGGTCGTAATTAATTATAATAATATATTGTAACATGTACTTACTTATTTTTTTTAATTATATATAAATAAAAATATTATTAAAAACCTTAATCAATTATAATAATATATTGTAACGGGTACTTACTTATTTTTTTAATTATATATAAATAAATATATTATTAAAAACCCGCATATCATGCTAGTCCTAATCTAGTACTACATAAAACTCGTGTATTTATAATTTTCTTACGAGTTCCATATTTAATAATTCATATAATATATAATTTCAGCCTTATCTATTTTAATTTTATGTGAATTGGACTATTTTCCTTGGTTATAATTGTTCAAAGTTTATGTTATTGTGATATGTTCATATATGTAATATGTTTGAGTTAGAACATCTTGTTTCTTACTTTCCTAGCTCCCTCGAAGTAATGATATGTTGCATTTTATTAAATGTTCTTTTATCAATGGAAAATACATATACGTTAGCGTTTCCTTAAACCAACAAAATATAGCCAAATGTTATAACCTTCAAATATATATTAAATAAAAAAATTGTCTTCAACTTTATGCTTAACATAATATACCAATATACGTGTCCTTATCGACATGCAAAAAGAATGTATATATGTATTTGTACGTGTATATGTATAAAATAAAGGGAAAAGGCTTAGTAGAATAGTCTAAGGAGAGAAAGAGAAAGATGATGAGTCATAGAGACAATTCACCAGCTTATAAGTAGTGAATCCAGCAAAAGGAAAAATATACTCAACAGAGAGATTCCGATCAAGAATATTCACCGGAGAAAGGTTAATTTGCTAATTAAACCTCCGACTCTTTTTGTTTCTTCTTGTTCTGTTTTTTCTTTTCTTTTTGGATGTCGCTTTCTTTTGTTCTTCTTCTTCTTGAGAAGCTGCAATTAATAATCATGTGTTTATATATACCTGCTAAATGATCTTAGCACTTGTTATTTACTCGGAACAATTGTAACTTATAATATAAAGTCATTATATATTGATTGTAGGATCATCAAGAATGGTGCTTTTGCCTGCATTTCTGGACGGATTGGCGAGAAGTGTGTCGACAAAGAAAGGAAAACATCTATCGGAAAAAGATGAAGATGGAGGGAGAGAAATCGCAAACTCGATGATGAAAGATTCGAAGAAGAACTCGACTTTGCTCGGCTCTTCGGGCTTTGTTAACTCGGAAAATTCCAAGACATTTACCTCTATTTGTTCTAATAGAGGTGAGAAAGGAATCAACCAAGATCGTGCCATTGTTTGGGAGGTACACTTTATATAAATACTATATGTTAGGTAATTTTTCCTTCCACGAAACCGATTGTATAGTTATGATGATGTCTATAAATTAGTTCCAAAAATATATATGTTTAAATGGAATCATGATTGTTAAGAAATTAAAACTTGTTTTATGAATTTATATACACAATATATAGGGATTTGGGTGCCAAGAAGACATAACATTTTGTGGGATGTTTGATGGACATGGACCATGGGGACATGTGATAGCCAAAAGGGTAAAAAGGTCATTTCCGTCTTCTCTGCTCTGCCAATGGCAACAAACTCTTGCCTCCTTGTCATCGTCGCCGGAATGTTTTTCTCCGTTTGATCTCTGGAAGCAAGCTTGCCTGAAAACATTCTCCGTCATCGATCTTGATCTCAAGATCCATCCTTCCATTAATTCTTACTGTAGCGGCTGCACCGCTCTCACCGCCGTCTTGCAGGTACATATCTTGTAAGTTGTAACCATACAAAAAAAAAAATGTTTTTCTTAACCAATCGTCGAAACGTATGAAAAAAGACGGATATTCTTGTTACTTAAGACGTCCTTAATAAGCAATCATGAACCATACATACTTTTTCATTACATGGTATATGATATTTGAAGTTTATATAGAAAAGATGCTAAATGTTGAAGTTTGATTTTGGTTTTTTTTAAAGGGTGATCATCTTGTTATAGCAAATGCTGGTGACTCACGAGCAGTAATAGCAACAACTTCTGAAGACGGAAACAGTTTAGTCCCGGTTCAGCTATCAGTAGACTTTAAACCGAACATTCCCGGTACATCTCTAAGAACCCTTCCATATTTTGCAATTACTTATTCAGATGGAAATGACTCAAGAAAATAGGAATTAACGATTGGTATGTGATAATTCCCGGTTAAACAGAGGAAGCAGAACGGATCAAACAATCCGATGGACGATTGTTCTGCCTAGAAGATGAACCGGGAGTGTACCGGGTGGGTATGCCGAATGGAGAATCACTCGGTTTAGCTGTTTCAAGAGCATTCGGAGATTACTGCCTTAAAGACTTCGGTTTAGTCTCTGTACCGGAAGTGACATACCGAAAGATAACCGACAAGGACCAGTTTCTCATCCTGGCCACCGATGGGGTAATATATCAATATATTCACTTTTGAATCAAAATCAGGATATAGACGCATATATAATTACATAATGATGTGTGTGTGTGTGTGTAGATGTGGGATGTGATGACAAACGATGAGGCAGTGGAGATAGTAAAAGGAGTAAGAGAGAGAAGAAAGAGCGCAAAGAGATTGGTGGAGAGAGCTATGATGCTTTGGCGTAGGAAGAGAAGAAGCATCGCCATGGATGATATCTCTGCTCTCTGTCTCTTCTTTCACCCTTCTTAATTTACTCCTCTTTAACCTCTAATAATACATACACATATATCAATGTGTTTTGAGCTTCAACAACAAGAAAAATGTGATATATACACATTTACATAGAATAATAATAGATGTTGTGAAGAGAGTGGTTAAGAAAAGAGATGAGTGATTAAGAGTTTCATAATGTTTTTGTAAATTGGCATGTAATACTGTTCTTCTTGATAGCCTAATCTTACTGCACAATTATCTAGGCGTCTCGCAACGTTGAAATGGCAGGCTGAATCAGTGGATCACATGCATGGCTCTGATTAGGATTAGTCCCTAAAGGATCTAATTAAGTTGAATTGTGATAATCGAGCCAACTATGAGGAAACATGACATCAATTAAAACATATGCTATTAAAGATTGCGTTTGAGTACATCGTAACAGCAGTTTTTAAAGCTGTATGAAGATAGTAAATTATAGAAGGAAGAAAGGACAAAATTTGACATAAACCCAGATTCTCTGAAACCTTGTAATCTGTCTGAAGAGACTGAAACAAAAAAACGCCAAGTGATTCAGCAATGCCGGATGCATCATTCTGGCTTTTTGGTTTCTGGGATTTTCATAGCACCTTCGTTAACCAACACTTGAAGCTCTTCCTTAGCCATCTCACGCACTTGAAGATCTTGAGTCTCTAGGAAAGCAGATAATATCTTTGAACTGGAGACAAAGAAAAGGAGATTCAACACATATTCAAATTTCAAGGACTTGCTTGTTTGCAGATAATTGAATATGTGAGAGGAGTGACTAGGCTAACCAGTGTCCTTGGGCCCACAACCGACATTTTCCAGACAAGGCCTTCTTAAAGAGAATGGAAGCAAAAGCAGGGCAATCCAAGACAAGCCTTCTTATAGTTCGGCTTGAGTGAAAGTCTTCCAGGATGTGCTCTGAATTCTTCTCTGGTTCTTCGGGTTTCGGCTTTGCTGCTACAGAGGTAATGGCCTCGTAAAGCTCACACAACTTTGTGCTCAGAGATGGGGAAAGAATACCATCAAAGCCTCCCACTGCAACCTGATAGAAATTAAACATGAAAATGAGGAAAGCAATACAGAATGTGAAGATTGGAAATTAGCATTTGATATCAGATTGAAAGTAGATCTGTTGTGGAAGGGAGATCCAGAGCATACGAGTATATACCATAACAAATATGATGTGATTGGTATCTATAAGTTAAATGATTACAGGATTTTGTTTCTTGCCCAGATATCAAATACCTTGTTATCAGATTGCTACAAGAATTTGTTTCTCTCCCAACGTTTTTACTACAGGACTAAAACCATTATAACAAAAGATGCGACAAACCAAAACTCAATACCTCATACATGACCTCTTTGCCAAAGTTTGACTTGAGGAATTCCTCAGCGTTCTCCACACACACATCAATAAGCCTCTGTCCAGCAAAATCAAGAATGTTCCATGAGAGGTAAATAAGACTGAAGTTGCCACATTTTTATCAGAAAACAACCAAGAATCTGAATAACGAGTCACCACATCACACACACCTCAGCAAGGCCACTGTTGACTAGCAACTCCTGCCTTCTCAAAAGGGGATCTTTTTTACTGCCTACAACTGTGACATTTTCTTCAACATCTGTATGTTCAGTTACTGTCTCTTCTTGTTCATCTTTCGCCTCCTCACCAGATTCTTTACCATCAGAGTCCTTTGTTTGAGAGGATGTCTCTGACTTATCCTGAAAGTGAATAGTAAAGATAGACAGGTTTTACATCCAGTCTAATTCCATAAGAAAGAATAATGCTAGCAGCATTTTAGTTAGCTAGATAGTTGGGGTTATGTCATCATACCATTAAGCACAGAGATGGAACAGATAGATCAAGAGAGGCTAAATCATCATGACTGAAATAACGTGAAGAATTTGGATGAAGTAGCTGCAATAGTGGTCTCCTACCATTCTGCAGACAGAATTTTGAAGCCACGTTAAGGGAGATAATAAATACAGGAAAAACTCAATCTATTAATTATAAAGAAAGCAAAGAGCAGAAGTCTAGAACATAACATGGAGCCAACGAAAGGTTAGATGTCATCAGACGAATAAATGGGACTAAGTATTATTAAATTTGATCGTGGCGTTTTTTTTTCCAATATATAAAGAACACGAACCTTTTCCATAACAAGATCCTTTAAGGTGGCCTCAAGCTCACGAACAATAATCTGTACATGGTTGAACAAGATTCAAACGAATCAGAACATATGCGTATAGAATCAGCAATCTTTTATTTGGTTCAGGGAAAGTACCTTGGTCACTAGCTTTGTGTCATCAACTATAGAAAAAATACATGCAAGCACCTGAGAACACATAGCAGACAAGGGATTATCTTAAAAACGAATATAAAGCAACAGTGAAGCACTATAAGTGGTAAACAAAACTCCAAGAGAAAATAATTAAAGGTCATCTTACCATACTCCCAAACTGATCAGAAGCCATCTTTCCAACATGGCTTTTCATTGCTTTGATAATCTTCTTTCTCTCCTGCAAAGAATAGGTTTAGAAATAGCAGAAGTTCAAATTAAAGTTATATATGGAAATCTCCACCGTCAGTTCTATGAACTGAAGGTCAAAACAGACGCCAACCATGGAACATGTTTATAAGATTGTTTTGATATTTACAATAATATCACGAATTACAGATACAACCATTAGGGAAAAAAAAGCTCAATGCACTTCAAAAGAAAAGACATCCATTCAAACTGGTACGGAGAAATTTGTGAAATAGATGAAGTATTGAGGGGTAAATCACTTGTATTATGAGTTAACGAGAAAAAAGAAAAAGGATAACTAATACTATAAAATTAGAGAATGTGTACCTTAGCGCTTCCATGTTTGATACAAAGCATAGCAAGCCTAGAACCATCACGGGTATGAACCATACGTATAAGAAGGGCGCCTGTCAGTTGCTGAATTACAAATGTAGCAGACGTCTGCCAAAAAAACCATTTAGTAAAAATAAGAAGAATGTAATGCAAAACAAACTTATACTCCGAAACATTCACACAATTTTTTTTAAAAAATACCTTATCAGCCACTGTCAGGTATTCAATCAGCAATTTGTGTATTATAGAGTGGTCGACAATCCCCTTCTCAAGAATCGGTTGGACAATGGCAGTCATGTGTCGAACAACAGCGCCTTTTTGTAGTCCTAGCTTAGCGATGATGTCTACCACCCTGAATCCCATTTAGTAACGCTTAATATGTGATCAATTCATGGCAGTGAAGAGTAATATCGAGTTTGTAATCACCATTGCTAATAACAACAATGAAGAATAAGGAATTCCTAGCTCTCTCATTATCAAGCAAAAAAAATGGTACAAGAGACCTGGCTTCTCTATTTCTTGTGCGCTCGAGTAAGGCAAGGAAGATAACAGAAATTTTACCTTTTTTCGGTAGTTGAGGTCAAGCCCTTGAATAGCTGAAGCTCTGTAGAATACAATTCTCCAAGGAGTTCTTGTTTTTGTGCTGCAGTTCCCAGATGGTATGCATGCTCCACAACTTGGGCCAGGTAAAAAAACAAAGAGAGTGAGCTTCCAAAAGAAACTACAAATGCTCTGTGGAATCTTCAAAAAACATATAGGACTACTTTGTCTAAGTGAGTCGTCCAAAATTATATATGTTACTCCACATACCAACAGATCCGACCATGTGACGGAGGAGAGGAGCCACGTGTCCCCGGAGGCTGGATATACAAGCTGTCAGCTGCTGCTTAGACGCTGCATAATAAATCACTTAAATTAGTTGAATGTATAAGCAAACATACCGTTCGGCTTGAAGTTAGTTCTTACCTCCATCCAACATTTTCTTTAACAAGTGTACAGCATATGTATTAGAAGCGAGGTTAAGAAAGTGCGGCTGAAGTTCTTTGAAGACAGCTTCCTTTTCGGCTTGTGAGCAATACTTCACACAAGTCTACGTAACACAAGAAAACAATAGGCCAGTATTTGTAAGATGTAGACTCTTAGAGATTTGGAAGCCTTTTCACAGAAAGCAAAGATACAAAAAAACACACCTGGAGAACACGGGATGAAACATGTGAACCTGCAATTTCTGGAATCTTCCCCTTCATCTTTTGTAATGCTTCCGATATCAGCCTAATAAGTAAGTTGTCACCAAATATGATCAAATAAATATAAGATAGAGCGTTTTAAATCAAAGAGTGTAAGCACTCTTCATTGGATACTAACTTTGATCGATCCTCCTTGCCAATGTCACGGCGCCTCATCTTCTCCCACAGAGATGCAAGCTCCTGATATGAAGTACGAAAAGAGTGATCAGTTCTATGCCCACTGTTAATTCCGCTTGGGAGAGTGAAAATATGTTGATGAAACCATTATATTCTAGTTATACAATTGAATCAATCCTGCTGTGTTACAATAAGTGGGGAAACGTAAAGCCAGAAATCTCAACTACAAAAAAAAGCTACATACTTGCTCAAGAGTGTAATGCGGCTTCCTCCTCTTCTTCCTGGCTTCAGTTAGCTCCTGCAACCCAAACAAAACACATCAAGAATCAGAAACCAAAATAAAATTCAACTTGGTTTTAATCATCAGACATAGATTCCAAATCCAAATGTTTAGCTTGGAGTAAGAAAAAGTAAAGACGAAAACCTTAGCCTGTACACGACGCTCCTTCTTCGACAGTGTAACACTCTTCTCATTGTCTCCAAAAGATTTCGGTTTACCAAATTTGGGTTTCCCATGTTGCTCTCCAGGCTTCTGATTTTTAATGGTATGGTGTTTCTTGTCGGGATTAGACGAAACCAGCTTTGGCTTCTTCGATTTTAGACCATCGAAATTCTCAGAACTTTCGCTATCCTTCCTCTTGGTCGATTTCTGCGGTTTCAATCCCTTGGAAGCCATTGATTGCGTTGAACTGATTGGTGTAGAGAGTTAGAGAGGGTTTTGCACTTCTAGGGTTTTGTGGAACAAGAGAGACGGCGATACAGTTTTGTTTTGTTTGGCGGAATACAAAATAAGGCTCCAAATGCTTTTGAAATTACTGTTTTGCCATCGCCACAAACGGTCCGGTCCGTTTTCTTTTTTTCTTTATTGTAAACTAACGAAATTTGTTGGTTATGTTAAAACCAGATACAATATGTGAGAGGAACATTACATAATTAAAGAAAACTGAGTCAATAAGCATCTCGGAAGATTGATAATCCTCAGAAGCTTGCATCATAATTACACTTGAACCATATCTCTTTGGAGGTTGGTTTCCTCCAATCACTTGTGTTAAATGTTCTTCTCTTTATCTCTATTTGCAGCCATTGATGTGTCCGTGAAAGAGGTGGAAGGAGGAGCAATGAAACCATTGTCATAAAAAGTGCACTAATTGCCTAATTTACAAGAGATGAGAAAGGAAAACATTATAATCATAAAATGCCATTTAGAAGAGGACTAGTTAGACTTGAAGGAGGACTTTTTTTGACAAATATTTTCCTCTAATGTTCTAGTGTAGGGTTTTTGACTACACGATGTTGACGTAGATAGAGAGAGAGGGGACATCAGTTATGCTTTCAAGCTTCTGTCTTGCTTCTCTAACAGTCTTATCAACCTTGATTTCTATTAAGAGACATGGTATGAAATTAATTTTCTTGTTTTTCAACGTGCAAGAGAGCGATTGCATCATGCATAATAGTAATACTTGTCTCTTTTCAGCTAATTAGCACACTGGCAGTGCTAAAGAGAGCTTACAAGGGAAAAAGAGTCCAAGATGCAGATGAACTTAGGATTAGAGACAACCACATCATGGATAATACTCCTCTCTTTTCAGCTAATTAGCAATGCTAACGAGAGCTTCCAAGGAAAAAGGTCCAAGATGCATTTGAGTGTTTCACATACAGTATTTTGATTCCCTGTCCACTGGAAATATAAGAATGAATACAAAGTAAAGTAAGCAGATAACTGATATTGTTGATACCAAGAAGCCTGCATTTGCTATCCGATGAACAAAGTAAAAGAAAGCAGAGGCCATGTTGAGAAACCAACAATTAATTGTCGAGATACAAATTAGTAAATTAGAGTGTGCCTCGTGGTGCAGGTTGCTTGATTTACATAAGAGCACACAAGTGGCCCAGCAATGTTCGCCTCTAGATTCGCCAAGATCCACTTGTTTGAAGTATCCATTCTTTCCAATGATGTAAGCTATGTTTCGACTAAGGCCAAATTTATCTCTGTCTTTATCAAGAACCACCGCGACCTTCTTCTTCTCGTCAACAAAGAAACTCGCACTGGTAACCGGAAACCCAAAACCGGTGAGTGGTCTCAATCTTGCTACTAATCCATATCCTCACGGTTAATGAACCAGAATCGCTGTAATAACACCGCAAGATGCTCTTCTCTAACACTGGATAGATTTTGGCTTCTTGAAGGTTTTTTAATAATAATTCACCGCAAGATGCTAGTAGTTCTAAATTTTGGCTTCTTGAAGGTTTTTTTAATCGTTCAATAGGTTTTTCTTTTACAACATTTTTTGGTTTTCTTTATATAACATTATTTTTGTTGAACAATAATTTATGTTATAATTAAACTAATTAAATATCATCTGTGGAATCAGACGAGAAGTATTGGCTCGATTTGGTAGCAGCCATTAGTTGTAGCTTTCAACAAGATCTCGCTAGCAGAGTGAACAATCTCGTATATCTCACGATAACTCACGCTTCGACGAAAAATACGAGATGAGCGGAGATATCGAGACCACGTCATTCCCCCTGACAAGGTAACAACATGTGGCGGACGCCAGTAAACTCTGCTCAATCCACTTGAATTCCATTTCTCGAATCCGCGTGACCTATGCCCACTTACGGGTATAAATCCACTACTTTGCAGCCCACCTTTTATTTTCGCAGCAGTGCATCACAAGCCTGACACGCGTCAGAGATAGAAACTCATTGGATCCCACTCCTTCTGTCGGTGGGCTTAGCCGCATCAGATAATAGCCAAGCAAAGGATCAGACCAAACAGTCTACGCAAACGAGGTTATCGCCTTATATGATAAACGAATCCTCTTATCGTTGATACGCTGGCTTGCTTATCAACCTACAGTCTGTGTGACAAAACGCATCGAAGAAAGTGGAGAACAAGTCGTACTTTTTTCTTTTCTTTAGGAAAAAAAACGTTAAATATAAATTGAATTTTCTCTCTCTTTCTCTGGGTCAGCTTTTTCTTCTTTTTCGTTGTTGCGACGCGAGGAAATGGAGAACTAGAAACCCTAGAAAACCATTCCAACTACGACTAATCGATTTGAGAAACTTTGACCTACCCCAGATCCCCAAATCTCCAAATTCCTCGAATTTCTGGTTCTCAGAGTTTTTGGAAATGTCGTCTCTGAGCAGAGAGTTAGTTTTCTTAATCCTTCAGTTCTTAGATGAAGAGAAGTTCAAGGAATCTGTTCACAAGTAAGTTGTGCTTTTTTTGTTCTTGGAAAATTTTCCCTGTTTTGGGGTTAGATTTGTGGTTTATTTGTTTGGATAATTTGAATTTGGTTGATGTGTGTAGGCTAGAGCAGGAATCTGGGTTCTTCTTCAATATCAAATACTTCGAAGAGAAAGCTCTTGATGGAGAGTGGGACGAAGTGGAGAAGTATCTTTCAGGCTTCACTAAAGTCGATGATAATCGATACTCTATGAAAATTTTCTTTGAGATCAGGAAGCAAAAGTATCTCGAAGCTCTAGATCGGTAATGTTTTTTTTCTTGCTTTTTCTGCTTGAATATTTAGTCTGGTGTTCTTGATTGATGATGCATTTGTGTATTTATTCAGAAATGACAGAGCAAAAGCTGTTGAAATATTAGCCAAAGACTTGAAAGTTTTTGCGACGTTTAACGAGGAACTTTACAAGGAAATCACTCAGCTTCTCACTCTGGAGAACTTTAGGTATTTTTTTGCTTTGCCTTAATATAATTGAATTTTCGGAAAGGCAGTCACTTTAGAGTTGAAGAGTGTGTTTATGATTTCCACAGGGAAAATGAGCAATTGTCGAAATACGGTGATACAAAATCAGCCAGGTCGATAATGTATACTGAGCTGAAGAAACTGATTGAGGCAAATCCTCTGTTTCGAGAGAAGCTAGCCTTTCCCAGTTTCAAGGCTTCCCGCCTGCGAACTTTGATCAATCAAAGGTGAACTATATTGCGTCATATTTCTTTCTTTTTCTTTCTTGAAAAAGATGAGTCAAATGTTTGATGCTTTTTTTTTTTGGGAAATCACAGCTTGAATTGGCAGCACCAGCTATGTAAAAATCCGAGGCCTAATCCTGACATCAAAACATTGTTCTTGGATCACTCTTGTTCAGCAGCAAACGGTGCTCGTGCACTCACTCCTGTGAATCTTCCAGTTGCCGCTGTTGCAAGACCTTCAAACTTTGTTCCTCTTGGAGTGCATGGTGGAGTAGGACCACTTACTTCCACCTATTCTACTATTATAACTTAATGTTTAGATTCTGAGAGTTGATGAAACCGTTATATCTGTGCAGCCTTTTCAACCTAGTGCTGCTCCGGCTCCTAATGCCAATGCATTAGCTGGGTGGATGGCAAACCCAAATCCTTCTTCGTCAGTTCAATCTGGTGTCGTAACTGCTTCCCCATTTCCTATGCAGCCAAATCAAGGTAGATTTCATGTATCAAGTGTTTTGATATTACGGTATTTTTTTGGTTTTTTATGTGTCATATTAGAGGAGTTGTTAATGGGTTTAATCTAAGACCTGAAATCCTGTTGCTGTATTTCGTCACAACAGTTGGTGTCCTGAAACATCCTCGGGCACCGTCAAACTCTCTAGGATTGATGGACTATCAAAATGCTGATCACGAGCAACTCATGAAACGTTTGCGGTCTGCACAAACTGCCAACGAGGTAATTGCCTTGTTTTTGAAATGCTTATTAAGCACAAGAGAACTCTTGTTGCTTTGGAATGTGTGTTTTGATGTTGAGTATATGGCTCTATTTTTCAAATCACAGGTCACATATCCTGCTCACTCTCATCCTGCTGCGTCACTTGATGACCTACCTAGGAATGTTGTGAGTACAATGCGCCAAGGGTCGGTGGTGATAAGCATGGATTTTCACCCTGCTCATCACACGTTGCTCGCTGGTTAGTCTATTGCTACCATGTAGAGCTTAGTAGAGTTGAGCTTTTAGTTGGCTCTTATTTTAACATGTCTGTTATTTATAGTTGGTTGTTCAAGCGGCGAGGTCACCTTATGGGAAGTTGGATCCAGAGAGAAGGTTGTCACAGAGCCTTTCAAGATATGGAATATGGCGACTTGTTCTGTGATCTTCCAGGTTTCTCTTTCTTCTTTCGTTTTCTTACACTATAGCTGAAAATCCATCGTTTCTCTTTTATTTTTTTAATTACAACAAATTTCCTAGAAACATTCTTTAACACTAAACTAATGTAGCCTCGATTGATTTATGTTCTGTTCTGTTCTATGAAGGGTTCTATTGTCAAAGAACCATCGATATCCGTCACTCGTGTAGCATGGAGCCCAGATGGAAATTTGATTGGTATGATATATAGATTGTTATCATTACAACTACGTTCAATTAGACGCAAAGTTTGAATTTGGGTATGATTTTTCGTGTACAGGGGTTTCTTTTACTAAACATCTGATCCATGTATATGCTTACCAAGGCTCGGACCTACGTCAACACCTCGAGGCATGTTTAATCTTCTTTTTTTGTACTTAGTTTCTTGTCTTTGTGGCATCTGGACCAAACTTTAATCAATCATTTTTTATCTGTGTATTAGATTGATGCTCATGTAGGCTGTGTGAATGACTTGGCGTTTGCCCACCCAAACAAGCAAATCTGTGTTGTGACTTGTGGGGATGACAAATTGATTAAGGTACACTTCGAGGATTGTGACTCTGAATTCCAATTTTTATTTTCATATCTAATCATGAGATTTTTTAGGTGTGGGATTTGAGCGGGAAGAAGCTTTACACCTTTGAAGGCCACGAGGCACCGGTTTATTCCATTTGCCCTCACCAGAAGGAAAATATTCAGGTACAAGCATCTCTTGTTGCCACGTCTCCTGAACTTCTCCTTTCATTTTCTTGTAATTTATTCTTCTCTTTTTTCTGCGCAGTTCATCTTCTCAACTGCTCTTGATGGTAAGATCAAGGCTTGGCTCTATGATAATGTTGGTTCTCGGGTTGATTACGACGCACCAGGACAGTGGTGTACAACGATGCTATACAGTGCCGATGGAAGCAGGTATCATTCACATTCAAAGAAGTAGAATGGAACAACAATATTATGTCTCCGCCATAAATTGAAAATCTTCTAAACCGTTGGTATAAGCTCAAATGAAGTAAACGTTTTGCTGTGATTTCAGATTATTTTCTTGTGGGACGAGTAAAGATGGAGACTCTTTCCTTGTCGAGTGGAATGAGAGTGAAGGTGCCCTAAAGAGGACATATCTGGGCTTTAGGAAGAAATCTTCTGGAGTTATTCAATTCGATACAACCCGTAACCGTTTCTTGGCTGTTGGTGAAGACAGTCAAGTAAAATTCTGGGACATGGACAATACAAATCTGTTGACAACAGTTGAGGCTGAAGGAGGACTTCCGGTATGAAATTCTTGCTCGAGCTATTCTAATTCCTCTGGGCTCCTTCCTTGTATATATAATCTTTCGTATCTGTCGACCCAGTTGATTTACTGATGGTATGTACTGCTTATGTCAGAATCTACCCCGATTGAGATTCAACAAGGAAGGGAATCTTCTTGCAGTTACTACAGCAGATAACGGATTCAAGATCCTTGCAAATACTGATGGTCTTAGAACCTTAAGAGCATATGAAGCTCGGTCTTTTGAAGCATCTAAAGCATCCATTGAGATGAAGGTTGTAATAATGCCCTCTTTACGCTGTACAGGAAATCTCCTACTACTCATACCTTTTGTCCAGTTTAACTCAAGTGTCAATGCCGGTGATTTCAGGTATCCACCTCCGCAATGGGTACAAGCATCAGCCCAGCTATTGGTAAAATTGAACACATGGACACAGGCTCTCCTGCAAGGCCAACCCCGATTCCTGTATGATTAATAACTTAATAGATCATTTTTGCTATATATTCTCCTATTTCAATCAAGAATCCTTCGTATGTCCTGATTTTTATGGGAAAATAGAATTGTGGCCTAAGTGAAAAGTGGGTCTTGGTTTTGTTTTTGTGTGGTTCATAATTTGTTGTAAATATATTTTTCTTGTCATCTTAACTTTGGTGTTATGACTTATGCAGAATGGAATTGAGGCAATGTCAAGAGCTATGGAAAAGCCGAGAAACTTGGACGCTGTTGATAAGTCTAAACCTCTGGAGCGCACAGAAATTATTGTTGATCCGACTCAGTGCCGACAAGTGACCATGCCAGATAGCAAGGATTCTGTTAGCAAGGTTTGTTTGTCGTCTTAGCTTGAAACTCCCCATCAATAAATATTCTTGGAATAATCTTTTGTTGCTGGTCAATTTTAAGGTTGCTCGACTTCTTTATACAAATTCGGGCGTCGGCATTTTGGCTCTCGGAGCAAATGGTGTCCAAAGACTATGGAAGTGGAGCCGCAGTGAGCAGAATCCAACTGGGAAGGTGATACATCAAAACCTTTTAAAATTTTACATCTGTGGTTTGATGATATATGCGAGTGCTCGAGTCACATTTAAAATCTCTCTTGCATAAGTTGCTGAAACTGTGCTCTCTTTATTTGTAAGGCCACGGCTAGTGTAACCCCACAACATTGGCAGCCAAACAGCGGTCTCCTTATGGCAAATGATGTTCCCGAGAATCCTGAAGGAACTGTTCCGTGTATAGCACTTTCTAAGAATGACTCGTACGTCATGTCTGCTTGTGGTGGAAAGGTTTCGTTATTCAATATGATGACTTTCAAAGTAAGCAGCTTAATCCAACTTTTTCTTTTTCTTTTCTCTTGAGAATAAGTATGCGAGCTAAATGGCATTTTGTCACATTGTTTGACAGGTAATGACAACTTTCATGCCACCGCCACCAGCTTCAACATTCTTGGCATTTCATCCGCAAGATAATAACATTATTGCAATTGGGATGGAGGACTCGAGTATCCATATTTACAACGTCAGGGTAGATGAGGTATTGATACATTTCTTTGATTCCGTGGTTACTGATTTTACTAATTTCTTGTGTAATTACTTTTTCACCTCGTCTAATCTATAGGTGAAAACAAAATTGAAAGGTCACCAGAAGCACATAACCGGTCTAGCATTCTCTACTGCACTCAATATTCTCGTCTCTTCTGGTGCCGATGCTCAGGTAACCCAAGTTTCTTGTTTTCTCAGATCCTATTGAAGCTTTCGCGCACATCTTGGCTTCTAACTTCACAGGCTCTTTACTTTCTCTTAATTATAGCTCTTCTTCTGGACCGCTGATTCGTGGGAGAAAAAGAAATCTTCAGCGATTCAGCTACCACCTGGAAAAGCACCGGTAGGCGACATGCGAGTCCAATTCCACAACGACCAAATCCATTTATTGGTTTCCCATGAGACACAGCTCGCCATCTACGATGCTTCAAAAATGGAATGCATTCATAAGGTAACCAAAAATCGGTTCTTTTACTTCAAGATAGATAAACATAATTTCTCATTCATTGTTATATTTTGTGCAGTGGGTGCCACAAGAAGCTCTCTCGTCGCCCATAACCTCAGCAGCTTACTCATGCAACAGCCAACTGGTCTACGCATCATTTGCGGATGGAAACATTGCAGTCTTTGATGCTGATTCTTTGAGACTCAGATGCCGCATTGCTCCATCAGCTTACATGCCTCAACCAACACCCAATAGGTATCCATTTTACAAACTTCATATAATTTGTGACCTTCTATTTCTTGGGAGTAATTGTGGTTTTCTTTTTCCTATGATAGTGCACCGATCATTCCACTGGCGATCACAACTCATCCACAGGAACCGAATCAATTAGGCGTTGGACTCTCTGATGGTTCGGTTAAAGTGATTGAGCCATCAGAAGCTTATAAAAGATGGGGTGTTGACATCACGGTTGCTGCAGACAAAGCAGGGACCGAGAATGGTAGGCCATCGAGTTCATCGGCAGCTAATAACTCAAGTTCAGATCAGATTCAAAGGTAAAAATAGTTGCTATCCGTTAAGTTAGTTGACAGTTATTTTGGATTGTAAAGTTGTGATAGCTTGTGCTGTTTTTTTTTTTTTTTTGTAAATCACTAGGCGTAATGACAGTTATTGTTTTTTATTTTGTCGGCATTATAACTTATAACAGTTCAAAAAAGAAGGCTTTACTTTTGAATGTAGCTTTTGTTGTATGGATTTGTCAGAAATCTAAGACAAACGATTATTAGTGCGATAATATATGAATTTATATTAGTATTTTGAAAATTTCAAAAATAACAATTTATCTGGAGATGTCCCTAAACTACACGAAATAGTTGATCGAAGAAGATTTGGGAGATTGGACCGTTCTTTATAGAGAAAATAAAATGAGTAACGTACACAAGTCAACAATTTAAGGTCTTATAATAAGGTCAAAATCTGATTGGATAAGCAAAATTTTGGTAAAAGACGCAAACATGCTTAAGAAGAAGCCATTAGTTTTCTCCTTTTCTTCTGATCCCTTCGCTGATCACGCCGACCTGCGAAATTACACAATAAAGCAAGATCGTAGACATCTGTTTTAAGTTTCAACTTAGTCCATTACTGGGCACAATTAAGCACAAACACATCAATAAAAGCAAGTTATTAGATATATACCTATCTTCTCTTCCTTTCTTTTCTTCCTCAAGCTCGCTATATCGCGCCTCTTATCTGCACTCTGACCTTTCATATTCATCACCTGAACAAAGCAACAACATCATTGATGAGAAACTGGAAATATAGTTCACACTGTGTCGGCAAATACGAAGGCTCAGATCCTTAAAAAAAAACTAAGTACCTCGTTACCAGCAGCACGAAGGGCTTGAAGAGGTTCGATGCAATTCTGGGCAACGACAACAAGCTTCCTTCTCTTTTTATCTCCACCAGTTGCCATTTCTGGTTGCTTTTGATTGGTTAACTCTGCTAACTGATTCTGCAATAGAGGCGACATACCACGCTGCCACAAAAAAAAAATGTATCGTAAATCTCCTACGAGCTAGAATGGCTAAAGCTTTTTTTTTTTTTTTGGATGTGGGATATGGAGGCTGTGGCAAAAGAAGATAGAGGAACAAAATTTACCCCAGCAAAGTAACGGCCTGAAAATTTATTCGGCTGCATCGGACGTGATAAGAGCGAGCTCAGTTCCTGCGGATTGAATCAGATGTCAGGATTTAATTCGTTTGACAATTTTCTAAGGGAATCTAATATTTGATGGTTCAGGAGAACTTTTCTTCTGATTACTAGTGACCAACCTCCTGCAGCTTTTTAAGTTGTGCTGAGGTCGTTTTTCTCTGCCTAACATTGTCCACTTTTTCCTCTTCACTTTCGTCGTCGTCCAAATCGAGTTCCATCAATTCAGCATGTTTTTCAAGCCAGGTCCTGTCTACTCTCTCCTGGATAGCAGACACCAACGACAATTTAATGACAAAAGTTTTAAAGTTAAGTACGCAATGGGAAGAGTTGCAGAAAAGCAGTCAATGAAGGCAGTGAGTGTGAAGCTACTACGAACACCACCAACAGAAAAATTCATATAGGCTAGGGTGGTTTATTATCCAGATGCATCATGAATTAAACATGGTAATAGAAACTTGGACTTCCTGCATTTATAAGATAGAAGTACATTCAGTATACTGATGGAAGAAATACCCGCGAGCCTTTCCGCTCAATCTGGTCTATTTGACGTGCTAGAGATAATCGCTTCCTCACAGCTGGCATATAAGAGCTATCCAAAGGGAATATCTTTACGCTTTCCTGTAAGCGCAAACAAAAGAACCTTCAGCACGAAAGTGGCAAAACTCAAGTAAGAAATCTACATTAGCATTACCCAACTCAATGTTTTGTTTATGAAAAACTAACTTTTGAGGATATGTAAAATTTGGTTTGGGAGTGAATATACATACCTTAGAGAATGACTTGCATAACGTGTAAAACTTTGATGTATCATTCGGCGCAATCAAAGCTATGCTGCATCCATCTGCGAATGCTCTAGCGGTCCTCCCACTTCTATGTACATATACCTATATGGATAAAAAAAGGGTAAGAGCTTGTAGAATTGTTATCAAAGGAAAACTAGAAAACTTCGAGTCAGCCTTAGCTTACTTCTGCCGAATGTGGAAGTTGGTAGTGAATAACAGTTCGGACATTCTTAATATCAATTCCCCTTGCTGCAACATCTGTTGCTATGAGTATTCCATTTTCGCTTGAACGGAAGCGGTCGATTGCCTGTGACAAAGAAAGAGGCGAAGATCTAAGTAACAATATCAAATATGTGTGTTTCCGAAGCAACCTTGAACTCAGAAGATAACAAAATGATATTTGAGCATTTTGGCAAAAGAGCAATAGAAAGTTGAACCTTCAACCGAGCTCGCTGCTTCATATCTGAGTAGAGTTTGCAAACATCGACTCCAAGAATCTTTAAAAGCGCACAGATATGCCGCAAAGCTGCCACTGATGTACAGAAAACAATAGCCCGCCCTTGTCCATGGACGCTCAGAATATAATACAAGTAAGCATCTTTTTCCTCCTCTTCACACCTGTAGAGTTTGTTATAAGATATCAATACTAAGAATACCGAGATAGACAAAGAAACTAAGTACCATCAAAGATTGCTGGATGTTTTGCAAAAGCAAATAATGAGTACCAAGCATGGTGTCCTCCAAGCAATAAAAACTTAGTTATTAAAAACTTCAGAGGGAACATATGTATATATAGTACTTACTTAATAAAAGATTCTTCAATCTTTGGTGCCAAAATAGATGCAGTTGTCAGATCGATGATGGCAACACTATCTCTCATTCCAGCTCGTTCAGATAAAACCTCAATAGAATTCACTTCACCAGACGATGACTGCTTTGACTTCGAGGCGCCACGCTTTAGCTTTTTACGGAAGTCAGAAGACAGTGCTATCGTAGCTGAGAAAACAAATGTTTGTCTTTTCTTCTTTGGGACGTCGGAAACTGTGTCACAACTCTGCACAGTTTGCATTTTCCCTTCATTTGGTCTATCTGTCACTGGAAGCAAGTCGATTATAGACTGCAGCTCCCGGAAATGCCCACTTTCAACCATGCGATCAGCCTCATCCAACACAAAGAAAGACAAGGAATGCAGCTGCCAAAGAGGATCAGAAAAAAAAAGACATAACCATTTAGACAGTGTCTAAGAATAGCTAAATACTCATAACAATCTACCCATGCCTTAATTACGAGACATACTTGCTAATCAATTTTTCAAGGAAACAAAATAGATTACAAAATGATTACTCCGATCAAGGACAAACCCAATAAATACACCAGAATCTATTATGTTGTCGGAGCAAGATACCGGATTAAAGAAGCAGAGGATTCTTTAAATTCACAATTATACATTACATACCTCTACAAGATGCTTTTCTCCGGCCGACATAAGTTCCCATAACCTTCCTGGAGTTCCAACAACTATCTCTGGTTTTCCTTTTAGAAGTCTTTCCTGCTTCGCTGATGACATACCACCAACTATAGGAACAACTCTGACGCCGAGATTTTTCGCAGCATTCTTAAGATGATCTGTCACCTGGAATAAGAGGAAAGTTGGATATCTATTTCAGAACTTCCTTATGACCCCATCCACAAGAGAACAAATAAGCATGTAGAAGAATTTCAGTCATGTGATGACAGTAAAAATATACCTGTAGAGCAAGTTCCCTAGTTGGAGTGATGATAAGAGCTCGTAAATATCCACCTGCAGAATATTTTTGGGCTTCCTCTCCCTTTAATTCATACAATTTACCAACCTTTTCCCGCTCGTCTAAGAGGCGTTGCAATATGGGCAACCCAAAAGCAAGCGTCTTTCCAGACCCTGTCTCCGCAGCACCAATAACATCCTGTGGTCCAAATATGAACCATACATCAATTAAATGTAAGTTATTGATAGAAATAAAGCGGGTCATCTAACCTTTCCCTGAAATGCTGCAACGGAGAAACAAGCCTTCTGGATTTCTGTCGGCTCCTTGAATCCTAGGTGGTATATTGACTTCATGAGCAGTGGATGAATTCTCATCAAACTCCATGCACTAAATTCTGGGGGAATCTCTTCTTCGCCATCTAGCTCCTCTACTTTGTTATCCTCATCACAGCTAACTGCTACAAATAAGGATAGTGACAAGGATTTATGACAGAATAACAAACCTCAAAGATAGGCATAAACTAGCGGATGAAAAAGCACTTAAGAACAAGTAACAGGGGATACTGAATGTTCAACGAAAGAATGTATAGTTTGAAATATTCTGTAGTTTCCAGATACATGCTAAGCTTTTCCTTGCCAAATCTTAATATTCCCTAAGTAAAACTGTCACATACGTACTACCGAGTAACGATTACCTCCTCTGCACCAAAAAAAAAACAAAATAGTATATGAAACACTAACCAGCAGAAGAGTCCTGATCCTTTTCTGCCTCCTTAACATTCTTCTGCTTCTTCGTCATCTTTTTCTTCTTTTTAGTTTTCTTCTCTTTTATCTTACGACTCTCCAAATTACCATCAACTTTCCTTTCTTCTCCTTCGTCTTCTTCCCCTTCGTTTTCTTCTTCTCCGCCTTCTATTATCTCATCCCCAGTCTCTTTGTTAACATCATTGTTTTCTCGAGCTTGTTTCTTCGACTTCAACCCTTCCTCTGTTTTTCCACTTCCAGTCGTAGGAACAGCCAGATTGTAATCAGCTTCATCAATCTCTTCAAGTGAAAGAAAACCTGCCCAGACAAAGTATAAAGTCTCAGAATGACTCCAGACACGAATTTAAGATACATGTTTAATTTCAAGGAAAAGCTTAGAAGCAAAGCTACCTAAAAAACATAACTTGCACAAAGTTCAACCAAAAAGAAGACACCCAAAGTCATTTACATAGGAAACACTAGAAAAAAACCAAAAATTTACCTCCGTCCAGCTCGGCAGAACCTGCAAAAAGATTAGAGAAGGTTTCACCATCGTCATCTTCTCCAATAGGTATAGAAGTGCTCCACGGAAGTGAGTCCATGCGCTCGACCTCCTCCTCCCGCTTTCTCTTATAACTCCTCTTGTTCTTCTTCTTCGCCATTGAGGAAGATTCTCTTCCGCCTGCAACCATTTAGTCGTTGATCTGTGCTCCAAAGTTCTCAATAAGGTTTAAAAGAGCTTCGAGAATATTTGGCCCCGAGTCGAGGCGTCTCGTTGGCAGAGAGATGAACTCAAGAAAAGTTAAAAGATTTTTGATAAACCCTAAATCAGATTGAAGACGACGTAGTATAATTAAACCGCTGTTTCGGTTCGATTGATTCGGGTTAACTTAAATTAATTTAAACTCGAACCGACCCGACTCACTTGGATGATTTGTTTGTTCGACGTTTTGAGATGGCGTTTGGTTAACCTGGAAATTAGGGGTTTAGATTGAGCACCTGTGTCAAATATTAATTTGGGTCAGATTTGTTGTATAAACAGTCTTCCTGGTCAACAAGGCTCATCATGTTATGCGACTTCGGTGCAAATTAACACTGTGTGGCAATATAGCCGGTTATTATCAATGACTTTTGTGATTACTAAACTGATTAATTTGTAATGATCTCACAGTGAACCGGTAACTAAAGTGTGTTTCCTTAGTTACAGTAAACCAATTTCGGGATCATGAGACGAGGGTAACCGGAAGTTCTATGCAAAACATTGTCGTTATGACAATAAATCGATCAAAGTGCCAAATTTTGAGTGGTATACGTTATAAACCGAACCAAGGAATTGCGTCGGAAGTTTAGCCCAAAGGATAAGGAAAGAAATCCGGAAGGTGGGTCCTACTATTATCCCAAATATCGTACGTGGCTACATTACAGTCGTCCAAGTGATTGACTTCAAAAGGTCAAACCTTGAATCGCATCTCTTTCGTCTTCCCTCGGTAATAAGGAAACATTAGCAATTCAAAAAAAAAAAAAAAAACAGGAAACATAGGACCGGACCAGCTCAAGCAGCGGGGAAAGGTTTTCCTTTGTCTGTTGACTGTTAAGATTGGTCAAGAGACCTAGTCTCCTAAGATGCATATTTCCATAACGATATATACAAAAATATGAGAAACAATGTGTTTTAACATGAGTGGTAACACTTTATATGTAGCAAGTGTATGTATAATATGTAATGTATCGCGATCACGACGAATAAAACAAAAGACCTGAGAAAGCACGTAAGTGTGAAAACTAAGGAGTGTGGTCTCCACCACAACCACAAAAAAGGGATCCGAAGAAATTCCCAACAGAATCCGAACATATCCAATTTTATTCACTCTCCTTCTTCGGATACTTCAGTTTATTATTTATATATAACGAGTAATTTTCTTTTTTCTCGACGAGGAGTTAGTAAGGTTGTTTACTGTGTGTTGGAAACTTGGAACATCGTAGTCATTTTTAAAATAGAGTATATCGTAGTCATATTTAAACACAGTTGAACTACCTATGTTGATTTTGAAATTAGATTGATTGACCAAATTATATCAAGTTTTATTTGGTATGTCAAACCCGTTTATTTGAGATAACTAATATTCAGACTAAATAAATCCGGATTTCAATCATTTGTCATTATGAACGTTTTAAATAGTAAGAATATTCGACTTTTTTTTTATCACAGAAAATCACCTGGCATAATTATAATGGCCACACGACTTAAATTAAAAGATAATCATTTTGTTTCTTAGATATTGACATAAGTATAACCCGACATAAGTATATGACCCGCTTCGTTCATAAGATTCCAACAAATATGAAAGAGAACAAGTAACTAATTACAAACTGATAACTTATACTAATATATTCTAATTATAAGCTATTGAACTAAAACTTTTAGATCTATGTGGTTCAATATATAAATCATCGAATAACGATAATCCCAAAGACCATTATTTTTCACACATGAAGATTTTCTACATGTTTAAATTTCACAGTTTTTTTTTTGTTAATAAAAAAATAAAGCCAAAAATTCATTAAGATATATATACAAAATAACATAGATATTCTGCCTTCCAGATATCAATTCTTGATCCATATTAATTATAATTGTGAAAGTTTAAGTGATCTAGTGGTTGACCTAGAATTTAGTGTTTTTACATTGGATTTTTAGAAAATGCAAATTATTACAAAATAACGGAGCTAAACTTAGCAAAAGTTTACAATGTTGTGCAGTTATAACTGTTCATCATAATCTCGTACGTTAAATATAAAATTATCTATAAATATATGTAAAATCGTATGTTAACATATTTGATAATTGTGATGTAACGGATGAATAAAAACACTAATAATTATAATCATTAGCATAGCGTATCTTACAACAATATTATAGTCAGTAGAAAATCAAATGATATCTTAGTAATTTCCACAATCATATGCAATTAATTGATTGAATTCTCCACATTAATTTGGCCTTTCCCTATTATAAGACTTCTTCAAAATTCATGTGTTCTTTAATAAAAATAAAAATAAAAATTGGAGGTGGAAAAATGTGTGGAAGCAGCATATGAGGTTATGGAAAATGTTCTGTCAAAGCCAGGCTGGCACTTCCCTCCGATGATTGCTTGTGGGTCCCGTTCTCTTCACTGTCTAAGCACATGCGCTTCTGCTTACGTGTCCTCTTCGTATTTACACTTATTAATCGTATTAATTTTTTTAATTAATTATTAGACCTACCTGTTCTTCCTTTTATATATATAAAACAAACCTGATTAGTAAACCCACATCTCACATTCACGAAAATAAACATTTAATTAGTACTTGGGTGTATATATTACTCTTACATGAGTAATCTTAAAAATGTTTAGATAAACAAGGTTTCGTATTTTTGTAGTAAACTAATCTAATACGTCTTCGTTATCCCCTGGTTGAAAAACTCTATCATGTAACTAGTTAATTAATATATTAATTACTTTGACAAAAATATAGTATAAAAAGTTATATTGTATTTTTAAACAGTAAATCCAAACGGCTGTTTGCTCAAATCAAAACAGACCACATGAACTCCATGTGTCATTTTTATCACATCATACTCTTCTTCTCTCCTCTTGTCTTTCTCTATCTACTAGTTAATAAATCATCAATATAATATCTTAGTTTAGTTTTCTTTAAATCAATTCATCAGTACAATTACAAATCTTTAAACTCATATAAATAATAAGCGTCCATATTTTTTTTTATAACAAAAATAGAGTTTTGGTCTATAATTTCTCTTAACTTGAAATTGTACTAACAATTCATAAGTTCTCAACTAGTTTTAGACCTTTAGTTACTCATAATGTAGAATAGTCGGAACAAAAAAATGTAGAATAGTCGTGTCGGCAAGAGATGTTGCTCCAGCCGTTGAAGACAAAAAAACTTAGAAAATTGATGAATTTACTTAAGTATAACTAGTTAAATTATATATTATTATCCGACAGATATGGATTAGTTGAGCCAAAACAAACAAACAAAAACGATTGAATTAGCTATCAGAGGTGTTTTTTTAGATCGACTTTAGTTTTAAGATATCTTTTCAAAAAGCCATACATTCAGCGATTTGAAGTTTTACATTCAAAGTTATAGCAGTGAATAGAGAGATGTCTTAGCTCATTAATTAATTTTTATTTATAGGAAGAATGCTGAAATATCGTTCCAAGATCTTTAGTGAATTATATTGTCTGGTCTTTTTATGTAAATATAATGTTGCTACTGGGATCAAACAAATGAATAATAATGATTATTATTAATAGTAATAGCAAATTCCAACAAACAGTGTGTTAAAATTAAACAAATAGTAGCATGTAATTGCTTCTTCTCCTTCTCTTCATCTCCTCTGGTCTTTTTTTTTTTTCTGTACTCGCGACTTTTCTCCTTCCTCAGGAACTCAAGTTTCTGAGTCCATGAAGATGCCAGTAAGTACGTTTCTCTCTTTCTTTTTTTTTTCTATTGAATTCTAATTTTTTTTCTTAATTTCCGTCTGCAATTCCAAAGTATGAAACTTTGTAGACGAATCTCTTATGGGTTATACTTCAATTCTACGATTCTATCACTTATTCCGCTGAATCTCTGCTGTTTTATCCAACTCTGGTGAAGATTATCAGCATATGAGATTGAAATATCTTATGGGTTTCTTCCAACAGTTCTCTGTTATTTGTTTGTAATTGGGACATATCAGCAGCCAAATCTGGAAATCTGTTCGATGTTTTCCTCTGTTTTATACTTATGGGTTCCTTTTTCTATCTTGTCGGATCTTCATGTTAGTGATTTCTGATTAGGCCGATGCTTCTGTTTGTTTCCAAAGTTGGAAAGTTTATGACTCTATGGCTGTTTTGTTTCCAAGATTTCCCGGAATTTCTCCATGGAAACCGAAAGTTTTGCAAAATTATCAATGTTGACGCGGAGAGAGGAGGAGTTCATGTTTTTCATCAGATATAATTCTTATCAAACTCAATTTTCCCGGAATTTTTTCTAGCTTTCCTGGAATTTTCTCTACCGAAAACGAAGAAACCTCTCCCAAAACGTTTTTTTGTTTCCCCTCACATATGATTTTCGTTAGTCATCATCACATCCAAGTTTGCTAACATCATTGACAAATTTTCATCACTTGGATCCAATTTTATCGAATTTTTAAACTGATTGTCTCAAGTTGTAATGCAGGTGGCATTGGTCTGGCTACTGGCATTCACCAATCTATTGATCAGAGGAGAAAGCAATGATGCCGTGTGCAAGGAGAATTTCAAGTTAGACCCGAGACCTCACAGCGTTTCGATCCTCGAGTTTGGAGCGGTTGGAGACGGGAAGACGCTGAACACGCTTGCTTTCCAAAACGCTATTTTCTATCTCAAGTCTTTTGCAGATA
The DNA here is from genome assembly GCA_900406395.1 of Kernera saxatilis. Lineage (NCBI taxonomy): Eukaryota > Viridiplantae > Streptophyta > Magnoliopsida > Brassicales > Brassicaceae > Kernera > Kernera saxatilis. The sequence goes on along the minus strand of OVAY01000204.1, from coordinate 22,043 downwards.
AAGGCGGTGCTCAGCTTTATGTTCCACCAGGGAAATGGCTCACGGGAAGCATCAATCTCACGAGCCATCTCACTTTCTTCTTAGAGAAAGGAGCAACAATTCTTGCATCACCGGTATCATCTCTCAATTGGCTGAGATTTCATTGTAACAAAAATTCACAGCGAAAATCCGATAAAACACTAGCTATGATCACTTGTACCGTCTTTGCAAGATTAGTTTCTTGCATTTAGCATTTGCTTGTGTTGAGTGTTTTCGAGGTGTTCTTTCGGTATCTCAAGTTCTTTAGGACGCGTTTGGGTAGACAAGTTTTGTGTTTAGCGGTGGTTAAAATGGTGATTAAGCTGTTTCTCTTTGCTGGTTACTTGCTAGGATGCATCACACTGGGACATTGTCAGTCCTCTACCTTCCTATGGTCGCGGAGTTGAACTCCCCGGAAAGCGGTATAGAAGTTTGATCAACGGAGACAATCTAGTAGACGTAGTCATCACTGGTAAACAATAAGCTCATACCATCATCAGTAGCAAAGTTTTTGGCTTGACGAACATTAAAACTTGTTTATTTTTGGTAGGCGATAACGGGACATTTGACGGTCAGGGTGCGTCGTGGTGGGAGTGGCTTGAGTCGGGGTCCTTGAACTATAGCCGACCTCATATCATTGAATTCGTCTCCTCCAAAAACATCCTCATCTCGAATCTGACCTTCTTAAACGCACCCTCGGTCAACATTCACCCTGTTTATTGCAGTCAGGTTCATATCCGAAAAGTTCTGATCGAAACATCCGTTGATTCTCCCTACGTTCTCGGCGTTGTCCCAGGTACGTACAATCATTTACACAATTCAACAATGTTACCGTTGGAACGCTAATTTCTTTGGAATGTTTTACAGATTCTTCGGACAATGTTTGTATCGAGGACTCAACGATCAACGTTGGCCATGACACAATCTCTCTCAAGAGTGGTTGGGATCAATACGGTATAAACTACGGCCGTCCAACCACCACTGTTCACATTCGGAATCTCAGCTTAAAATCTCCCACCGGCGCTGGAATCTCCTTCGGGAGCGAGATGTCAGGCGGAATCTCCGACGTTACCGTCGAGCGCCTCACCATACACAGCTCACTCGTAGGCGTGGCCTTGAGAACCACCAAAGGCAGGGGAGGGTATATCCGTAATATCACAATCTCCGGCGTTGAGTTCTCTGGCGTAGGCACAGCCATCGTGGCCGACGGACACACCGGGTCGCATCCGGATGATGAATTCGACCGGGATGCAATCCCCGTCGTGACGCATATCGTCATGCGGAATCTCACCGGAGAAGATATCGGATTGGCCGGGAATTTCACCGGAATGGGAGAATCTCCGTTCACGTCGATATGCCTCGCGGGTATTCATTTACAAACAAGTTCAGAATCTTGGGTATGCTCCAACGTCTCTGGGTTCTCAGACGACGTGTCGCCGGAGCCTTGTGAAGAGCTCAAGAGTTCTCCGTCGTCCTGCTTTTCCGGTGGTAGCATATACGGTGGAGATACAGCGGCTCAGTCCTACAGTTGGTAATTATAGTAAAGGGTGAAGAAGAAGAAGAAGAAAAGTAATGTGGAGTTTGGTTACGATACGATTGAATTTTCAATTTTTTTTGTCAATAAGTCATAAAATTTGTTGTCAGAGGAAGAAAAAAAGAAAAGAAAAATAACGTTTTAAGTGGAGAGTGAGTTTCAAGAAACAGAGCTTGTGTTGTATTGTGTACAGCTTCCATTTCTTAATTCATTTCATGGTGTAAGAAAATTCATCTTCTTTGTTGTTCCGTGAAGAAAAAAACAAATTATTTGCTCCTTTGCTCAAGTGAAATTCCACAAGTCTTCAGTCTTGTGGCGACGTTGTGCTCACTCATAGTTTCTGGTTCTTGATCAGAGGAGCATCAAAGCCGCAAACCAGAGTAACATCCTTACTTCTTGCTGAATGATTTGTGGCATTCATTCGAGGAGTGGAGCACCTATGTGGCTGGTGTTATTATCTTTTATAGAGCCGTGAACCTTTGATCGATCAAGGTAAGTTTTTAATCTTTTACTTATTATGTTACCTATATGTAATCTCCACTCTGAAATGGGAAAAAATGTATCAGGGTTGAAAATGCAGATCCGGAACCTGTCATTGCAGTTTCCAGCACTCAGACGCACCGAAGCTGTGATCTATCGTCTTCAAGTTGGCTCTCGGTTGCTTGGTTCAGTCTCTACCCAATCCTTTTCACACGCAACAATGTCCAGAGGTTCTCTTATCGAATACCAGTAGGTCAGACATTGCAAAACCTCGACGCTTTCTTCTTGACATTTCACTCCTTATCCTCTCCCTCTCAAGGTACACACATCTCTTTACACATTCTAAACCCAAACAATTGACAAAACCGGCGATTCCAGGAACAAGCAACCGAGACCAATCTCACATTATCTTTGGTTTTGTAGATGATTTTAGCCAACTTCTAAGCTTAATTACCATCTGCTCATTTGAAAGTTGTACATTTTCATTTGTTTTTTGTGGATTAATTAATTAGCGAGGACATATTTTCTTTGTAAGTAGAAACTGTAAATAAGAGAATTTGTTAAGGGGGGAGCACACAGCTTTTGTATTTTTTTGTTCTTAGTTTTATTACATTTGTAAGTGAAAAACAGTTTCTGAATACATTGCGTATATTAGCAGCTTCTAGATTAAATAATTTCGATGTTTTCATCCTTGTATTGTGCTCATTTTGTAAAATGAAATGGGGTTTTGGATTTTAGATTTTAAGCCAATGTTTGAGAGAGAAAGTAAAGTACACGTGTCGCAATGTTACTGCGGTTCGCAATGTTATGGCCGCCACCATCTTTTCTTCTTTCAACTTGACACGTGGCTCATCTTTTGGCCGTTGACCTCCACTGCTCCCCATTCTTTTTTTTTTTGCTCAAATACAAAATTTAATTAAGAACTTGAAAGTACATAAAATCACACGGTGAATACAATTAGTTAACCAAATAGGCAAAACATGGATTCCGAATAATTTTTTTGTTCTTGTGATTTGATATTCTCTTTTAAACCAAATGAACAATTAAAAACAACAATTATGGGATTATATGATAATCACTAAAAATTTAGTTGAATGTAAAAAATAAAATATAGGAATAGTTATATTTTTGCAATTCCCTGTAATATAATGAAAGAGTATTTATTTCATATACATTTGTTCATATTTTTCAGATTTTTAGTATAACTGATAGAATCTTTGCACGTTTTAAATCGTAAATAGTCAAATTTCAGCCATATGTAAAATAATATTTCATTCAATCTAATTTTATTTTCTTTTAACCAATGCACCAATGTGATTCTTACGATTTAAAAATATTATCGTTTTATTTCATTGTAATTTGTTTTCAGCGTATTCATTCATTGTACTTAGTCACCTTAAAAATTGTCAATTTGAAGGAAGATAACAAAAATTGATCAGTTTCTAACTATTGGTGTTCAGTCATTGATTCAATAAGATATAAATTCCTACCAAAAGTTATGGGCACATGATAGGATACACAGCAAGAAGATGAATACATAAAGTTATGTAACATAACTCCACTCTTTTTTCGTAGTTTTAATTTTTAAACATAAACTCCACATTCTATTGGCGCGCCGGCTTTAATATTTGGTTTTACGAATTTAGTTTTAAATTCCATATGGGTTAATAATTAGGACAGAAAGAAACAATATTCTATTGGCGCGCATGAAGTAATATTTGATCCTTAATTTTCCTTAAAAGCATTCTCGCACCCAAAAATAAACAATAATATAAGTCTACACCATTATCTACACAAAAAAAAACAAGAATATAATTTTACATTTTTTTTTGAAAAATAATTTTACACAGTTAGATGCTTAATAACTTCAAATGCAAATATCTAGATCATTTTATAATCAGAAGCTATCCATTCTTAAACATTCACATACGAGGATTTCGGTTAAAAATAAAAATTCCCTCGTATATCAGCATCATCTAGTTACACTTTTAACGCATTTGATTATTCAATTTGCTGGGTGCATTTTCCATCAAGAACTCCAACAAGATTTCAGTCGTTTTACATAATATATACAATCCATTAATATAGAGCTTTATAGGTGTGCAAAATTTAGTGATTTTTAAAGTTTTTGGCTCTGCATAAAAAGCTGAAACATTTGTGTTCTACAAAACCTTTTTTGGTGACATGGACCTTTAGTTGATATTTGAAATATAAATACATAAGAATTTCTATATAAGTATTTAACATGTCTGTCAAAACAACACTAAAGTGAAAAAAATATACATTAAAAAACGCAAAAAGCTCATCGTACGAGTAAAAACTTTTTACAGAGAATATACGGTCTCAGCGGGTTTCTTTCTTGGGACCTTCTCTATTTTAGCTTTTGGCGCAGATAAATTTTGTTTTTTCTAATCATGCATTATTTTTTGTTTTAATAACATTTTATAAGCAAAACTAAAGAAAGCCAATGGAAAAATCTATAACAAACATGGATTATTTTGTCAAAAAAAAACAAACATGGATTAAACAAAGTTTTTATAAAGCAAGTGCTATTTTTTAGTATTTAACTTTTTATCATCCAAGCTCTCGTGGTAATAAATTGTTTTGTTGATAAAAGTTAAATACTTTTATTTTTATCTTCTAATAATTTAGTTTCTCCAACTTGCTAGCTAGTGTTGAATTTAGAGGGAAACAAATGAAGACAACGATAGATGGAGAGGTCGATGTAAAAGGCGCGAGTGATCTTATCCAATTCGCGTGGACACGTGTCACTCTGGGGAAAGCTTCTCAGCAACGTGATATATTTGTTTTTCTTATCATTAAATACTTTTCCATTTATTGCAGAAAAAAGTATACTGACTTTAATCTAACGACAAATACACATGTATTTTCCAGTGATATTCGGTTAATAGTTCATTAAAAAATAGAAATGAAAATTTTGGTTTAATATTGGATTACCTCGCGTTGCTGAGTTTTTTTTTTGTACAATAAATCTATTAGATCTACGTACATTTTGGTATTTGGTGCGTTGTTGAGTTTTCCTTCAGGTAAATACTATAAACAGTTAATTCACAGATGTTAAAAAAAAAAACAGTTAATTCACTTGATATCACAGACTGTATTAAAGTGCTAATGCAAGGTATACCAATGCATATGAAATGAGTCGTATGAGACACTTAAAACTATCACTAATTTAAAAATATGAGACATGTATTTATCAAAAAAATGAGACATGCCGGCGGTGCTAAACACCTGTTTAAGCAAAGTATACACTGAACTTGGATAACTAAAAAATATTTACGTTGAGGTTGACAAATTTAGACATTTATAAATAGACCAAAAAAGGCAAAATAAGTAATTAGTTGATAGAATAGTTACTGGTTTAGGCTGTTTTATAATACTTCGAAGCACAATCGAATAGTCAAATGTGATTTGTTATACTATATTAAAAAATATTTTCCGGGGTAATAGGCGATGGTGGGTAGCATATGATGTTATTAATCATGCAAATGAACCATTTTATTTTTTTATTTATTATATGTGCATATGTTAGATTTAATACCATATAATGTTGTTTGCAAACCGAGTTTCTTTCAATCAAAAATTAAAATATGTTAATAGCAAAATATATTCACGAGATTGGCTCATCTATATTTTCCATTTAATACAGTTTTTTTTTTAATGTTAAGTAATACAGTTTATTTCGTTGGGATACAAGCTGTTTTGATTTAAACTTGCAAATTATACATGGGATCGGATACTATTTATTTGATGTCTATATAGCTTAGCTCAACATGTCTGTGATGATAGAAAATGCTTAGGTGTATTTTGGTACCTTAATCATATGCTTGAATGTGCGTAGACGTATTATTTTGTTTTATTTAATGATGATTATTGTTGTTTTACCATTTAATTTAATACATGTAGGCCCATAAGTCAGAAGCATGGCTTCTCAATTACAGAAATCTAAAGGGCAATTTAGTAAAGTCTTTCGACCCCTCTAAGTGAAAACAAGAAACTAAAATATATACAACTCTTTGTTTTGCACAAAAAAAAAAAAAATACAACTCTTTGTTTAGGCAAATTCCTTCTTCCGAATTGGTAGAAAATGGATACTAAAATAAAAGATTGGGCAATAACAATAATAATGAAAATCTGTTAAGGTTGGGTTTACAACTTTAGATAATGAGTTAATTTAATTTTGTTCATGCATGAGCTGGATCCACGCATCAAGGGTCTTTGGACCCACTTTCTTCCAATTAGATCAATCTCCTTACCCTATATTTTCAAAGAATTGACAACTAAACCCCTATATTTCACTATCTAACAGAATCACCACGAATCTGACCTAACTTGGGAAGCAACATCCAAATGTTTCATAATTTTCTTCATAGTACATACACATATTTTTACAATTGTTTGAACAATAAGAGATAAACAATTAAACATGCTTCTCTAATGTGAAATAAAATAATAAATCTAGACAGTGCGAAAAAAAAGTTTATAGATACAGAATTACAATGTAAAAATTAAGAATATAAAATAAAACAGATCAATGGATAAAACTGAAAATATAGAAATAAACGGATTAAATTGAAAGTTTTAGAAATCAATGGTTCTAAATGTAGAGAAAGATGAGAAATAAAGGGCATGTCAGCTCCGCATATACAAAAAGACATGTGTAGGTATACATATACGTATGACTATATAAAACCACGATTTTTTTGGGTTCATCTTTCGATTATAATAATTAGCTTTACTCATTATTAATAAAATAACAGAGAAATAGAGCGCTAAGGTGAGACAAGCCATGTCTTCTTCAACTCCCTAAGTCTCATCTCACCATCTCTCTTCTACACTTTTTTTTTACCCCCAAATTCATATTCACTATCTCCAATTCTTTTTATCAATTGATTTTTTTTTCTCCTACACAAACTCGTCTAATCGAATAAAATCGCGTCAATTTCCCCTCTTTCTGGGTATAGATTCCCTTGTTCAAGCCTTGTGCTTTTTTTTTGCTTTTTTTGCGAGAGAAGATGAATCCGAGTCACGGAAGGGGACTCGGATCGGCTGGTGGGTCGAGTTCCGGCAGAAATCAAGGCGAAACCGTAGTCGAGATGTTTCCGTCGGGTCTTCGAGTTCTTGTCGTCGACGATGACCCGACTTGTCTCATGATCTTAGAGAGGATGCTCAGGACTTGTCTATACGAAGGTTCGAATCAAAACAAGATCTTCTCTTTTCTCTCTCTTTTTCTTGGTGTTTTTTTTGTTGGTTTAATTTCACGAGTTTATGGTCTCTTCCCCAATGATGGGTTTTGGTTTTGGTTATTGTGGTCCATTCTCGCAAAATTATGTTATTTTGAGGAATAATTATGGTTTTCATATCGGTGGTTGACTAACTTTGCTCTACCAAAAATAGAAAGAAATGGAGCAATTTTGTTACTTTTTACATGTTAATCTCACTTCCTTGATTTAGATCACACCGTTTTGATCTGGTGAAAGATTCACATGTTATCTCAGTTTCTGGGGCTAACTTTTTAACAACCCCCCCCCAAACCCCCCCCCCCCCNCCCCCCCCAAAACCCCCCCCCCCCCAAAAAAAAAAGCTAAGAGATCCATTAGTATACAATAATTTGGGGTTTGAAAGGATTCAAATCGGAGTCTCTGATGTTGTTGAGCTTTGACTGGAGTTTGGTTATTCATGAGATCCTTGTTTGGACTCAACAGTTCTCTCTCTCTTTCATTTGAGTTTGGTTGTGACCTCTGTTTTCTTTACTCTTTTAGATATCTTTGGCTGATGTTTTCTTGGTTTTCTTTTTGTTTCTTTTTGTTCTGACATTCAGTAACGAAATGCAACAGAGCAGAGATAGCATTGTCTCTGCTCCGGAAGAACAAACATGGATTCGATATAGTAATCAGCGATGTTCATATGCCTGACATGGACGGCTTCAAGCTCCTTGAGCATGTTGGTCTTGAGATGGACTTACCTGTTATCAGTACGTTTTTTTATTCCCATAAAATCAGAAAGTTTAAATCTTTTTATAGATTCTCGAGCATTTGTGTTTCCAATTACTGATCTTGTTTATTGATCCTTTTTTTTTTGGTTTTTTTTTTTAACTCAGTGATGTCTGCGGATGATTCAAAGAGTGTTGTTCTAAAGGGAGTGACGCACGGTGCAGTTGACTACCTAATCAAACCGGTGCGTATGGAGGCACTTAAGAACATATGGCAGCATGTGGTCCGGAAGAGGAGGAGCGAGTGGAGCGTACCGGAACATTCTGGGAGCATTGAGGAGACGGGCGAGAGACAGCAGCAGCAACAGAGAGGAGCTGGTGGTGGTGCAGCTGTTTCTGGTGGGGAGGATGCGGTGGATGATAACTCTTCCTCGGTCAACGAAGGAAACAACTGGAGGAGCAGCTCACGGAAGCGGAAAGACGAGGAAGGGGAAGAGCAAGGAGATGATAAGGACGAAGATGCCTCAAATCTGAAGAAACCGCGTGTTGTCTGGTCTGTTGAGTTGCATCAGCAGTTTGTTGCTGCTGTAAATCAGCTCGGTGTCGAAAGTAAGATTTAAGCTTCTTACGCTTGCATTTGTGAGTTATGTTTTTGTGTCTAATAGATCTTCGATGATGCAGAGGCGGTTCCTAAGAAGATCTTAGAGCTGATGAATGTTCCTGGGCTAACCCGAGAAAATGTAGCCAGTCACCTCCAGGTATAAATCTTATACCGGATAGCGGAATGAGCCATTGAATTGCACAGATGTTCTTACCGGCTTTGTGTGGACTTGCAGAAATACCGGATATATCTAAGACGGCTTGGGGGAGTATCGCAGCACCAAGGGAATCTAAACAACTCGTTTATGACGGGGCAGGACGCGAGCTTTGGCCCTCTATCGACATTGAATGGGTTTGATCTTCAAGCACTAGCTGTCACGGGTCAGCTTCCTGCTCAGAGCCTTGCACAGCTTCAAGCCGCTGGTTTAGGCCGGCCTGCGATGGTCTCTAAGTCAGGGCTGCCGGTTTCCTCCATTGTGGACGAGAGAAGCATCTTCAGCTTTGACAATCCGAAAACGAGATTCGGAGATGGGCTTGGGCATCACGGGCAACAACCCCAACCACAACAGCAGATGAACTTGCTTCACGGTGTCCCAACGGGTATGGAACCAAGACAGCTCGCGGGTTTACAACAACAGCTTCCTATGGGTAATCGAATGAGCATTCAACAGCAGATCGCTGCTGTTCGAGCCGGACATAGCGTTCAGAACAGCGGAATGATAATGCCTCTAGCTGGTCAACAGCCATTTCCACGAGGACCACCGCCAATGCAATCATCCATCAGGCAGCCCATCTTATCAAACCACCGCATTTCCGAGAGAAGCGGTTTCTCGGGAAGGAACAGTATCCCCGAGAGCAGCCGAGTGTTGCCTACAAGTTACACCAACCTCGCAGCACAACACTCTTCAAGTTCGATGGCCTTCAACAACTTCCAACCGGAACTCCCTGTGAACAGCTTCCCGCTAGCTAGTGCACCAGGCTTATCTGTTCCGGCTCAGCTTCGGAAAGCCCATTCTTCTTACCAAGAAGAGGTTAACAGCTCCGAAGCAGGTTTCACTACCCAAAGCTACGACATGTTCACCAACAGACAGAACGATTGGGATCTGCGGAGTATCGGGATAGCTTTCGACTCGCATCAGGACGCAGAATCCATTGCGTTTTCCAACTCAGAAGCCTACTCTTCTTCGTCCATGTCAAGAAACAACACGGCGGCTGCAGCCACCGAGCATGGCCGGAACCAGCATCAGCCACCGCTGAGCACGGTCCCCCATCATCAGGTTTATGGAGACGGAGGCGGCGGTTCCGTGAGGGTGAAATCGGAGAGAGTGGCGGTAGATACAGCGGCAATGGCGTTCCACGAGCCGTATAGTAATCAAGAAGATCTTATGAGCGCACTTCTCAAGCAGGTTTGATTTTTTTATATTTTTTTCTCTTATTATAGAAGCATAATCTGATCGTCAACGCACATTACTTTTAGAGTTTGCGTTTCAAAAAAATCAAATATATAACAGTTTCAGTCGCTTTCTCACCATTGGTCCCGTGTCTTTCATAATTACGCAAACTACCACTAAATAACAAGAAAATTTAAGTGAACAAAACATTTAACGACAAGTGAATAATAAATCAACATTTTGGGTACTTTTTATAATGTTTATATATTCAAATTTAAACGAACAGCAAATCATTGCGAATTGAAACACAGTCTTGTGTTGATACAGGAGGGGATAGCACCGGTTGATAGCGAATTCGACTTTGACGCATACTCGATCGATGATATTCCGGTTTGATTGGATAAACCGGGATTTGTATTGTATCATTACACGACCAGCTACTTAAAACAGTATAACCTCTTTGGTGAAATTTGTTTGATATATAATCTGCGTTAAATTTTTTAGGGAGGTTATATAAAAATTTTTAAATTTTTTTTTTTTTTTTTTTATGTTAGGAGCTAATATGTTAATTTCCTTGGAGATTCTTTTGGTCCTCATTAAACTAGTGAGTAGTGTGAGGCTGTTCATGGGTTTGTTATTCTACTAACTTGCGAAAAAGGCGTCTCTTAGTGTTTGTTGCTGTTTTTTTGTTCCTCTCTTTGAATTTCTTTTTCTATCTATTCTTTTACGGTGAGAGGTATTTAGTTCCTGGTAACTGAAATACCAAAGCAAACCAGTCCAATGCCATATGAACGTGAAAGCAAAGCAGGTTTTGTGGTACAAACAAGGATCCCAGCAAGAATTCTAGATCAAGAGACTTATCAAAACACAAGGTGTCTGTTTCAATATATGTATACATACCGATCACCAAAATCTAACCATAGAAATTCAAGAATCACGCTGCACAAAAGCACCACTACTAGTTTCGTAACATATCTGGTTAGAAAGAATCAATTGAACTGTATATTTTCCGGCCACTAAATCAAGAGAGCTAAAAATGGTAACACCATGAGAAGAAAGGTGGACGCATGCCTCCTGTGACCGTTGCTCGTGGGTAGTGCAGAAGGGAGTGAACATTCCTGACCGTTGAAGAACACTTTGGTCGGAAACCCATCTCCAGAACCAACTTTGATTCCTGGAGTCAGTTTCTTGGTGAAGGAGATAACCGACTGTTGTTTACCGGGTACCCGAAAGTCCTTACTCGGGTTTTTTCCGTCTCTCTCTGCAACGAGATAGTTCAGTCCAGGAAGCCCTTCCATTAAAACAGTGTTGTTCTTTCCGTTGACAGCAACGGTGGTTCCATTAAAGGAGTAAGCTTTCTCGAAACCCGGTGCTGCATTTCTCATTTCAACCGCTGTAAACCAATCCGCGAAATCCGTTTCCCCCCAATTGAAGAGTGTGATTCGAGCAGTCCATCCTCCTCGGTGGTCTGTGGCTAGATGCCAATTGATGCTGACTCCACAGTTATCTCCACAAGGCAATGGCTTCGGGACTTTGCGGCGTTTTAACGCTGCCCACTCGGTGGTAAGTTCGGTTCGGTTCTCAAACGGAATAAGAAGAGCCTGAGGCGGAAGAAGAAGAGCTGGAGAAGTTGTGCTGCACGTGCGAGCCACTCTGTCGCTAGAGCAACCTCCGCAAGCGCAGGTTTTACAGGGGATGATCGACTCGTTGAAGTAAGAAGAGAATGAGACACAGCAGCTAGGAGTAGCTGGTTGAGTGATGTTGCAGACAACTTGCCAGCTAGCATATACACTCCGGTTTGTAGGTAAACCACTCGGATCAGGGAACTGGCTCGGGCTCACTCGAACAGGAGGGCCACATTTGTAATCCGGGTTAAGGTTACCTCGTATCTGCCAGCTCTGAGGAGGCGATATAGCGGAGATGTTGAGATCAGGAGGCATTTTGTAAACCTGCATTTGGAAAACCGATTTCGACTTGCTTGGATCCATTGACGGTGGCAGAATCGTTCCGTTTCTGCAGCAAAATGGTTTAAGTCCAAGTTCGGAATCGTTATACTTAGTCAGAGGGAGGTCTATGATGTTTGGCCTTCTCGCACAGCTCAAGACATTAGAGAAGTCGAAATCATAGTATTTCCCTTGCGGACCATTGATGCAATCCGATGAATCGACAACACTCGGATAGGCTCCTTTTGTAGTGAAGATAAACTCATCTTTCATCCAGGCAAAACTTAGATTCCAATAGTCAAGCCGACCAAGCGGGTTATGATTCTCGATGGTGATCTGAGCCCAGTAATGAGTTTTATATGCTTTGGTCACATCGTACATTATGGTTAGATCTCCTTCTTGCCTAGGAAAGAACTTTTCACCCATGGCAACTGTTTTATTGTTCAGATCCGGAGTGCAACATACTTGCAGAACATTTCTACCTGGAAAAAAAAAAAAAAAACAGAGAGAAGGATAGAAATGTCAGAAAAACAAAAAATGAAACGTTTATGCTCACAGCAATCTCCAATGCATTTCATTTCAAGCCACAACACAAACAAGAACCTATGATCAATAAGTAAAACAAAAAAACAAAATGAAAATTGCACTGTTTCTACAAGTTTTTAACAGCTTAAATTCCTAATGATTTATAAGAAATTGGTCTCATCAATCAGAAAAGCCAAGGAAGTAATATTCTCCAAAGTAGCTTAAGGTCTACCTCTGGATTTCTATTGAAGACTAATTCAATCTTTCAATTTACAAGAAATAGACTTTTTCAACGAGTGATTAATATCAATTATCAAATAGAAGTTATCAGTGTGATCCTTCCTCATTTAAAAAAAAAACATTTTCTAGTGCTTTCGTAATGAAATTAGCAACCAAAGATCAACCAAAAGCCAAACCAATCCTTAAGAAAATCTAGGACAAATCAAACGAGGAAATGCAAAATAAAATCAAATTCAAATATATACAGAAGCCATAAAATTCAGAAACTTTTTACCTCGTTGAGTGGGTTTGGGACATTTCCATCCATCATTAACGAGAGTGATGTTCTTCGGAAGCGGAATATTCGGCGGAGCAACTCCAAACTGAGTACCAACGAGCTCAACACGTGCTTGCATCTGAGTGACGTCACCCGCCGTCATAATCGCCGACTTCAAATCCGCCGCGGGATACCCGGCGAAGGTTGTCCCGTTCTCGACGCTAACCGGGAGGCTAGAACCGTCGTAGAGCACGGCGTTGGTGGCTGAAACAAGAATCTCGCGGTGGGCAAATTCAACGAAGACGCGCCACGACTTAAGCTCGTCGCGGGCGTTGTTGAGCACGGTGATCTCCGACTCGAACCGGTAGGGCTGGTCCTTAGTGTCGTTCGGTTTAATCTTGGTTCCGGTGGAGTAAGTGTAGGAGACGAACACGCCGTTGCAGAGATCGGAGTCCGGAGAGGTTGGCGGAGGAGCGTTGGGCTGAGACGACGTTAAAGGAATCGTCGTGAAGAGAGACAGCAATAGGATCCATGGAATGAATTTCGGAGTTAAACCCATCATACTCCTTATTCTCTTTACTCACAAAAACCTCTCTTTTATTTGGTTTTGGGAATTGAAAAGGAGAAAAAAATCGAAGCTTTTTTATTTTTGAAGAGAAGAAGCGACCGCGTTAAACAAAGAACAGCTTAGTAGACGCTGTGTAATGAAATTATCTGCGCGTTCAAATTGCGTGGATTGCTGCTTTTTTGGTCGCATTTTTAGAATTATTAATTTTTTTTGGGTGTTTTTCTTGTTGAAGTAAACAAAGGTTACAAAATTATGAAAGACACTGAACGTACTTTATAAATTACAAGATGAACCATCTTTTTTTTTTGGGGTAAATGAACCATGTATTTCTATCAATAAAAAATTCAACTCCAAGTTATTGTAGTAAACAACATGTTAATGTGTTATGTATATCACAGCGTTAACTCGAAATATCGATATCGAACATAGATTTGTTTAAATAATTTAGATTTAAATTGACGAGAATATCTTCTTTTGAATCCATGTGTTTAATTGGCTATATTTATTGGGGATTATATTTTGATCATGATTTATTTTGAAGATATTTTCTAATATTTATTTGATCAATTGTAAAGAGTGTTTTATGGAATTTTTGGATGGATTGAGAGTGATATAGTATCCAACATATTTTGTGAATATTTTGCAGTCACTCACTTTATATTGATTTCCTGAAGATAAAACGGGAAAGCGTGTTTTTCAATTTAAAAAAAAAATGATGTTTATGGAAAAAATATCTGAGTGGGATAGAGCTTGAAACATAGAAGATGATGTTAAAGAATAATGTTCAGTGGAAACTTGTAAAGAAGTTGTTACCGATGAAATCAATGAGTTAACTTAGCATATTTTATTGCTTAATATATTTGTAACAGGTTATTTCATGTTTTACTCGTTTATGCACTTTACTAAAATTTAAACTAAAATCTAGTTCACGTGGGATTTTCAGTTTATAAGTTATTTTATTAGCTCCTCGCCTCCTCCTCTCCAACAATTTTTTAAAAATTCACTCCTAATTGTAACTTCTTACGCTTACTCCAGTAATTAATCTATAATTTATAACTAACAAAAAAAAGTAAGAAAAGGTAAAAGAATGTTTATGGAGTGCATGTACAATCAAGAAGTAATGGTCCTAAATTAAATTGACAGCATAATATCAAGGGTTAAAAGAGAAAAGGGGGGCTTTCGTCAAAGGAAGTCCCGTTGAGCGAAGTCTGGGGTCCACTCACTTGCCCCCAATATTTGAATTGTTCTTCTCGTCCTCGAGCTTCACGGCTTTTCCTATCCACGTCACCATTTATCCTTCACGGTGTCCATTTAAATTAACTATTTTTCTAGTCACCACTATAAATTTATTATTAATAATAGCAATTCTAAAAAATATATTATACGGTTATATTTTTTTAATGATTGCATTTTTTTGTTATTTGTTATATACTATTTCGCAGAAAATCGTTATCCTATAAAATACATTCTATGGATGCATCTTTTCAACAGTTGCATTTTTTTGTTACTGTATCTTTTCGCATAAAACCGCATATTTTTTTAAAGGTTGCATCTTTTAGTATTTATGTCTTTTCGATTCTATATATATTCTACTTGAAAAGATCTATGATCGAACATTTTCGTCCCTTGTCTTTTTTCTTTATGCGTACAAAATTCTAAAATTCGGTATTGAATCCTCTGTTTTCAAAATAAAAAATGATTCTTGGAATTATATGAGTTCAACATGAATTCCTAATTAACCTTTAGAGAAAAACTCTATCGGAGATTTTAGCCACCATGAGATGACCTAGAAGAACGAAGGTGATTTGGGCAGAGATGGCAGCGATTGTGATAGACTTTGTTTTGTACCAGAAGAACTGATTGAAGAACGATAAAATGATGCATGAAAGAGTTACCAAAACCCATAACAAAATGTCAAAACATATAACAAATGATTATTGTTATCGGAACGGTGAGTATTTCTTGTTAGATTGTACATTTTTTTTTTCTTTTTCTTCTTCTTCGGAGTTTCTAGAGATTGGGAGATCATCTTTTTCGTTTCTGAGTATGCATAATAATGATGATAAAACTAAAAAATTGGTTTGTCCAATCTTTTAGTTTTGTTACTGTCTCAAAATGTTTGTTAGTATTTTCTTTTCGATTTAACCATTGGAAATGATAGGACGTCGTATCTGAAAAAATATATAATCTATTTTGTAAATATTTTTTCTCTTTGTTACTCAAAATGAATTTCCGCGCGATATCGCGCAGGTTTCAGACCTAATAGCTATAATAATAATTCATGACTTTTTTTTTTGTTGACATAATAATTCATGACTGCGCCTAATAAAACATCATTTATAATTTTGTTGGTCTATCATTGATATATTATATGATCGCCTATTAAGGTTGAATCATATAATAAAGAAAACCAGTTTCTTTGGAAAACTACGTTTGGTATAGGCTTCCAAGTTACAAACCACTTTACAATGTTAATCACAAAAAAAAAAAAAAGTTACTCTTCCAAGTGCAAACTAAAAATATCAACATTGATCAAATCAATGGGTACTAGTCTACGAGACTACTTGATTCAATTTCAGTTTTTATAATAACACCGTACTCAAACCATAAAATTTGAAATTTTAAACCAGTTAAGAATTCAAAAAATATTTATAAATTCAAAAATCAAACGAGAAAAAACGTCAATGGACCAAAACAAATAAAGTGGCGTTGATGGAGACAAGACAACTAGAACCACGCGCGTCTTGATTGCCGCGAAAAGCCCAATTTCCTGGACTTTAATGGGCCTAATACCATTGAGCTCACGCGCATCAAACAGCGCGTGAAAATTACGACCAACTCTCTCATTAATGTATTGAATGAGTATGAATGAACCAAAAAAACATGAAAACACCTTCAATTAAATGTATTGCTCAAAATCGAAATTCATTAGCGAATGAACACATAACATTAGTGGAACCAAAAAAGCGACATCACTAGAAATTACACATTCATACACATATCTATCTAGTTAACTAATTAATCAATATCTCTCACTTAATTATTCCCTAGCGACACAAAAAAAAGGGAAGAAGCTTTCTTCTTCACTTAGGCATAAACAGAGCCACAAGAGAGCGCCATGAGAAGCACGGCGGCTCTTTCTTCCTCGCCGAGTTTCCTCCATAGCCTCTTCTTCTCAACCGCTGATCTCTTCATCACCGGAACTTTAAACCCTAAATCCAAAAATTTACTCACTCCTTTGCTGCTGCTACAAGTTTTGGGATCATCATCTTTGTTGATCTTGTTCTTGGCATTTCGATGATCTAGGCTAAGATCATTACTGCTATTGCTTTTTCTGTTTTTCTTCTTCTCCTCTGGTCTCATTCCAAGAGCCGCTTGCCTCTTCTTCCTGCTCTTGATCCCACAAGCATTGCACAATGACTGCATAACAAAGAAAAGTATATCGATGAGACCAATGAATAAACTTTGATCTTCAGGGCAAAGCTTGATTACTTAAAATCAAACTTAAATACAAATAGCAATATACATTTAATCTAATGTATCTCAGGAAATAGAGTCTACGCATAACAAAGCTTTAGACTTTTCTTCCAAATCACACAGAGACTATCCCACCAGTGGATCAAGCAGAAAGACTAAGATTCTTCCGCCTACATACTACAACTGAAGATTGAACCACTAACTTGGATCACCAATGTAAACTAGAGTTTCAGAACACTTCAGAACAGAAAGCTAAAGACATTAAGCTTAGATCGTGACACTAATTCGCGATCCCTAAAGCATATCTACTACATCACAAATCCCCAATAAACCCAGAAGAAATTTCACTCATAGAGTTGCGCCAATCTCACCTTAGGTCCAGCAGGGCCACCACGCCAAAGAGGAGTTCGGATAGTTCCGCAATCAACGCAAGTCCTCTTCGTGTCACCACAGCTTCCACCTCCGCCACTTCCGCTGCTACTGCAGTTCTCGTTATCAACATCCGATAAATCTCCGGCGGAATCGAGCTTAGCCTTAGTTTCTTCTGAACCCTCAGACATTTTCAAAGAGGCCGATCGGAGCAACTTTGGTAATAAGGAAGAGAGAGAGAGAGAGAGACGGCGAGAGATAAGCAACGGATAAAACAAACGGAGAGGGCTTTTATAATTGGGGAGGAAGGCGGGGGCGGAAACCCTAGGATTTCGGGGGTGAGCCATTTACCAAATTACCCTCGAGCGGGAGCTTTTATTACTTTTTGGACCACCCGCCAAAAAACTTGCGAGAATCTGAAACGATACGAGGGAAGATTAAAAATTTAGTTTTTATTTTTTTTAAAAGAAGAAAAAAAACCCGCCGCGTTTGAACAAGATATTCAAAAGTGGCGCATAATTTTTTGCGGCTTGGGCAACTAGGGTGTTCAATTTAAAATTCATTTTTTCTTTGTTTGTAATTTTAATTAAATGAAAAATGTATCTACTTTTCTACATATATACAGCAGTTCGATATTTTATTGGGGTTGAATTTAGTTTCGAGTCAAAATACTTTAATTTGAAAATAAAATAATGAAATAAAAATTTGATATCTTTTAAAGTTTTGGTTTAATGATAATTATATTAAGGCAACGATGATATTCTATACGTTTCTCTGGTTCATAAATAAAATCCATTGGGCTCAATTTAATAGTCAAAGCCCAAGACTATGAGGCAGAAGTTAAGTTATACCAGAAATTATTCTCTGTACATACGGTTTCAAGATCATATTACTTATTCTAGAGGCGATTCATCGCACCATTGAACTCCCATATAACCTTTGTATAAAGCTCTCTCTTTTGCAATTGAGTTACTTGAAAGACCACCGTCACAGAAAAGTATTGATTGGAGAACAATCCGAGGGTTAAAAGATGATTAATTTCAAGAGAATGCTTTTGTTGTTTGGTTTTACATCTTGAAACAGAGAATGACACCACTTAAAGATAAACATCAATGTACATATTGTCATCAAACTTATTACTAGTCACTCACTTGTTGTTCGTAGCAGTGGACATGGAACCACTCACTGGTGTTCAGTTTGAACATACAGATGGGAGTTTCTTCATTGACGAAGAGAAGAAAATCGTTGTGGTACTTGATAAAGACAAAGAGATGCAAACCCGCAACACAGCTTACATCATAGGAGAGGATGGATACTTCAGGGAAGTCGGTCTCGGAGAACCTGCAGACAAACATTGTTTTCCAGTTGGGTGCTCTTACATTCCAAGTTCAGTGCAAATCAAGCAACTTCCAATATTCATGAGCAATTAGTCCATTTACAATACCCAAAGTTTGTTTCATGCATGTTTACTACTCTTGCTTTGTGTTTTTTTTGTCTGAACTTCCTTGAACAAGATTAGTCAATTAACTAAAAAAGAGCGTGTGACAGAGGATGATTAGCTTTTTGTAAATCTTAGAATGATCAAGTACGTAAACATATATGATAAGTCTTTTATGTTTTTTTTTTTTTTAAATACTAAGTTTGAGATAAAAACAACAAAATGGAAGCTGGCAAAAAAATATTATTTGTTTCCTAAAATTTTACACTGTAACGGTACAATTAGGGATGAGGCAATTCAGTGTAAACATACAAAAATCTTTTGCATTTACAACGACTATTCCTTTTAACCGTCGAGCACCAACCGCCATTACCATTGGCGCCACTTTCTTGGACTCAGAAATATGCAAAAGCTTTGATCAATCACACCGCAAAACTTATTACTCTGTTCTGCATTTGCACTCATGCTCTGTTTCTCTTGAGTCTGCATCAAATAGGCAAAAACGTGGCCAAGATCGGGTTCTTTCTCAGACATTAATTTCCAACTGAAAAAAAAATCACCTTTTTGGTCCCTAAGCTTTCATTCGGGTTTTCGAAATCCCGACGAGAGATTTCTATGAGGCTGACACTGTTTCTATCGAGAGTCCACTTTGTCTCAGGTCGAGTTCTTCAACAAGACGCCTAGTATATGAATCTGGAACACATCCATGTCTTTCCATTGAACTAAACATCTCTCTTGCTTCCATCTCTCTTCCAGATTCACTTAGAGCTTTGATGAGAGCGCTGTATGTATAGTTATCTGGTTTCAAACCAATCCTCAACATCGTTTTTAGCAGTTCCTCAGCTTTCTTTACCTTTCTCATCCTGCAAAAACTCTGAATAACCGCGTTGTACGCATAAACGTCTGGACTTAACCCGTTTTCCTTCATGTTTGCAAACAGTTTCACTGATCTAGCGGTATCTCCGGTGGAACAGGATGAGCGAATCAGGATATTGTATGTGATCTCGTTTGGCTCAATCCCCCATTCCAGCATCTCCTTGAAACAATCAAATGCATCTTTGATTTCCTTTGCACGGCAAAGACAGTTTATGATCGAACTGAAAGTGATCACATCTGGTTTGCAACCATGTTCCAGGAGCTTCTCTAGCACGCCGTGAACCTTCTTTACGTCTCCCCTTGCGCTATAACCGCTTAGAAAAGTATTGAAAGTTACGAGATTTGGAGAAATGGCTCTATCCTGCATCTCTGTTAAGAACATAGCGGCACGCTCTGTTCGTCGAGCCTTGCAGAGACAGTCGATTACGGCATTATAATCATATGCACTTGATAGAAGCCCTTCAACACCCATTTGTTTCAGATACCGGTCACCTTCAGAGAACCTATGAGCATTCAACAGAGCTTGAACTACCACAAGATAACCGTTGAACCCTGGCTTAACTCCTCGGCTGACAAAACCGTCAAATATCCCACACGTCTCAGCAAGATCATGCCCTTTCAAGAGACAATTCATTGCAGCATTGAACGTTGAGCTATCCGGAATATAACCTCGGTCACCTGTCTTCCTCAAGAACAGAGCAGTCTCTTTAGCCATTGAGTTGCTTGAAAGACAACACAACACAGTATCATATGCTACTCTCTGCAAACTTGAATTTTTCTCCATAAACCCAACCAGAACCTCAAAAGCTTCACACGGTGGCAAGCAACGGAAGATCCCGTGAACCAAAGTTCTGATTGTAGCTTCGTTAGGATTCAGCTTTCTAGTGCGCATCGTCTCCAATTGCTTCAATGCCTCCTCGACCCTTCCTGCGATCAAAAACCCGTCAATCAAAATCGTGAATGTGAACACATTGGGTCTGTTCCCTTCTCGTTCCATCTGTTTAACCAATCGAATCGCCTCATCAACCACACCCTTCTTGCAGACACCATGGATGAGTATATTGTAGGTAAACCGATCCGGTTTACAAGCATCACTAGGCATCTGCTGAAACTTCAGGTAAGCCAAATCAAGCGAATTAGACTTCACCAACGCATCGATTACAGCATTATACAGCCTTGTGCTAGGTTTCATTCCAAGGAAAGATATCTGCGCAAAAACATCGTTACAGTATTTAGCTAAACCTAATTTCCCCCAGCTGCCGATCAAAACACACATCAACTCGTCAGTAATCCGATACCGTGAATCCCGAATCTCCTTAAGCAACTCCATAGACAGCAATAAAGGGCCTTTCCGAAAAAGGGCGTTTCCTAGAACGCTCTTCAGAGACTGATCCTTAGCGTAAACCGGGTCGGTGTTGGAGACCCAGAGGTAAAATCGCAGGGAATGTAATGGGTTGTCTTGATTCTGCAAAACGCTGATGATGAATCGAGGGTTCAAACCAATTCGACGAGCACTAAATTCCTGCTTCAGGACCAAGAACCAATCTTTTCTCCCTATGATTTGCGAAATGTAACGCTGGTCAATAGGATTGGTGGGTTTACCTGAGGAGAGTAAGGATTTAAAGGGTTTCGGATTCAGGGATTCGGACGGTTTGGCTGCTGCCGCCGCTGCTCTAGATGCTGAAGAAGCAAAGCCTCTCATGTCACGCCTCTCCGGAACCTGAGTGACCAGAACGACGGAGCTGAGTGAAAGCGAAACATCGTTTTTTTTTGGAATCTAACCTCAAGAGGATGTTTCTTAAACGT
Source organism: Kernera saxatilis (assembly GCA_900406395.1). NCBI lineage: Eukaryota > Viridiplantae > Streptophyta > Magnoliopsida > Brassicales > Brassicaceae > Kernera > Kernera saxatilis. The sequence continues at coordinate 569 of OVAY01000204.1, read as the reverse complement.
TGTCGTTTCCGTCAACTCGATCAACACTTTTTTTATCTGAAACAAACAAACAAATAAATGTTCTATTCAATTTTATTTTCTCATGTAAATTGATCATGAATAAACAAACAACTATTTTAAGAGGTTCAGAAAATCTTGCACGATCCATAGATTATCAGAAAATACTAACAAAACACTAGTGTATAATCATCTAATACTTAATAATTGTCAAATTTCGATATTTAACCATATAAATGATTTGTATTTTGTAAGATAATTCCAACATAAGCACGTGTGTCTTTAACTCTTTATAAGATGCATGAAAGAGATGAGAGATCAGTGACGACAATTTTTGGCGTTGCAACTATTAGTGGTATATAGAATTGATCACAAATAAACATAGCTATTTTTTGTTTTTGAAAATAGAAAAAGTCAACCAGACGGTCGTGGTCTGGTGGTATCGCCACCAGGATTCGATTCCTGGCCACAGCGGATTTAATATGGTTTCCGTTTGGCTTTCAGGACCACATTAGATCCGTTTGGACGCGGTGCTAGTTGGATCCTAAGGGTCCAGACACCTGGGTTATCAA
>OVAY01000203.1:53801-78962 GCA_900406395.1 Kernera saxatilis | reverse complement strand
AAATTTAGCCACATTTTTTTAATTTTGCCTCCACATTTGCACTTAAAATATAGGATTGTTTAGACGATCTTGAAGGTGGAACCTTATTATCGTAATTTGAAAATATGTGATGATAAATAAATCTGTCATTAAACAAACATAAGTCTATACAACTCTATCTGTACTCCTAAGAAGAAACTGTACTCCTAAGAAGAAAGAAAATAAGACGACACAAAATCCCAAGACTGTACTCCTAAGAAGAAACTAAAAGGAATTGAAGCCTAAATCCACGCTTGACCTTCCTTACTACCTCATAATCATCTTGCTCCCTGAGAGAACAAAAAACATTAACTAAAGCATCATTACTTTACCATAATAGAAGAACTAAAAGCAAGATATGCAAAATTTAAAACCAAATTCATTATCTTATAGATCCAAATTNNGCAAGATATGCAAAATTTAAAACCAAATTCATTATCTTATAGATCCAAATTCGTGAATGTGAGTTACAAAAATTTATTTAGCAGATATAACTCGGTTTTCATATTTACTGGATTAATTTTCATTGGATAAGCTTTATCTAGAAGTAAATTCATAGAAACTGAAATCAAAATCACTACAAATCCTACAAAGATCAATCACACATATATACGAAGATAACACATTAACTAAACGTAGCAAAAAAAGCTAATCAGCTACAACATTTTCCCATCATCTACACTAACACTAATTTGTCGATTCAAGCGAAAGATATTTAGTAGAGTAACCAAAATCGAACAAAATGACTTAGAATCACAAATAAACCTCAATTCAAAGCATATGGCAAATGAATAACAAAGTGAACATTAGCTCAGACATTTATCCCCAAATCCTGCAAATCAAATACTTAGGGTTATATTTATGGTTTTTACAACAAACTAACCCAAATTTCAACTTCCCCACTTCTCTATTTACTAACCCGATGAAATCCACCGTCGATTTCAACCACAGATTTGCCATCGCCATTCGATTTAACCCGAAAAGGAAACCACAGATAAAAATCAACCATTAAAATACACGGTTATTTAACACATCTTCTATTTAATCATGACACACACATCACTACTCCACTTACCCGAGTCTAGCTACCGAAAACAACACATTCTTCATAGACTCCTACGGATTTAAGTGATGAAATAGAGATTTCTCCTTCTCGCCGTCGCAGTCTCGAGATAGCCGAAGAATTTTGTTTTAGGTTTTGTAAATGCATCGCCAATGTCGACTTGTTAACGTTTTTTTTTCTCGTTTTTTAATTCATAATGGCAGTCAAATATAATTATTTAGACTTTGGAAGGTTTAAAGGTCTTTATGAAATATTTTTGTGCCGTTTTAGTAAGTGTTTTCTTCAACGTGCCGTTCTAATAATTTTAGCACTTTTATGTGTTATTTGGAGTAATTATCTCTAATTATTTACAGGATTCCCAACTAAGAAAATAGATCTAATAACATAAGATTTAATTGAGACCTATAAAATTTAATATATAATGTGGGGCTTATGGCAATTACCTCCCTTTTTAATTCAACGAGCACGGCTTTGTTATGTATATAATTGGATTCATCCATCTTTTTCTAATAATTTAATACCATCGTGGATAGATACACGACACGCCAAGTAGGATAATAAATCAATGTCACTAATACAATCAAGTTAAATGAATTTGGAGATGATACGTACTATAATTAAATCAACACAAGATCAAGATCTCAACTAAGTATAGCTCCAACTTTATTTATTCTCAATATTAAGAATTTCATTAATTACAGAAACATAAGCATGCTTATAATTTTTTTTCTTTTACTACTTTTATATTTCTTTTAGTAACCGAGAGATTCTAGAAAAAAACTGAAACATAAATTATAGAAAAGGATGGATAGACCGACGAGAATTATTTCTATTTACTAACCAATACGTAAGATTCTTACATACACACATATATATAACGAGACTTAAGATTTATATGTTCTATTCATAATCATAGATTCATAGAAGCGAGATGGCTGATGTGCAGAGCGCTAGCGACAAAGACAGTTGCATTAGCGGCAGCTACAACAACTCGCAGTGGCAGCAACAATGGTCGTTGGTCGGGTGGAGAAATGTGAAGCGGATCGGCCCTTTCTTGACCGTGACCGCCTTGTTGTGCCTAGCAGTCTACAATTCGGAATCCGGCCTCCAACCGCTACCGCAGCTTTTCAGCTTCGCCGTCACTGCGCCTATACCGATCCCGACCAAACCAGATTCTTACAAAACCATTAATACCGTTAGTAGCTTACTCATTTACTATATCAAGAACCGATTATGGGATCCCAAATTTTTTTTAAAGTTTGGGTTCTATTATCAACTTTTAAAAGTTATATTTATTTTGACTATATTAAAGATTAGTTTAAATTCGTAGAAGTTACTATAGTATTAAATGCGTAGTTTAATATTTTATACAAATATATATTGTTTAGTTATATCAAGTGATGCCCCTTAAAAAAAGAACTAAAAGTATTAAATTGCTTGTTTTTTTCTTCGCTAGACTGTATCGAAAGATGTGAGAACTTTGGAGCAAATCTTGAAGGAAGCATCGATGGACGAGAAAACGGTGATACTAACGACCTTGAACCGGGCTTGGGCTGAGCCCAATTCGACGTTCGATTTGTTTCTGGAAAGTTTCCACGTCGGAGTAGGGACTAAGCGGCTGCTCCGCCACCTTGTGGTGGTATGTATGGACGAGCAAGCTCACTCGCGGTGCTTGGAGGTCCATCCCCGCCGCTGCTACTTACTGAAAACCGCGGGGGTTGATTTTTCCGGCCAGAAGGATTACATGACGCCGGATTATCTCAAGATGATGTGGCGCCGTTTAGAGTTCTTGGGTTCTATATTGAAGCTCGGATATAACTTCCTCTTCACGGTAACTATTTCTAACCCATATATAGTACTTAGTAGACTTAGCATAGAGAGACACTACCGATCAATACAAAAATCAAAATGAACAACCAAAGTTTTGTAGATCCAAGTGCGACACTACTGATTTTGGAATTTGATGGACTGTTTTCTATTTTACATATATAATTTTTAAAAAGACTACTTTATAAAATAAATAAAAAGTTATTACTTTAGGGAGAAACTGAAATCTTTTACAGTATAATTGTGTACAGTATTTGAAAATGCTTTGAATAAATGCAACATGTTTTGCCTAAGAAATTAAAGCAGCTTCAAAATTGAAAGGAATTATATTTTCTATTAACAAAAAAAAACTGGGTTTAATTGATTTCAAAGATTACCGTCAAATTTTAATCTGATAAGAGTTAATCTATTACATTACATATGTCATTTTGTAGATATAAAGATTTATTGAAAAAAATGACAAAAATCAGGACATGGATATAATGTGGTTGCGGGATCCATTCCCTCACCTATTCTCGGAAGTAGATATCCAGATCGCCTGCGACCACTACAACGGAAACTCCAGCGACGCAAGAAACTCTGTCAATGCCGGTTTCAAGTTCGTCCAAGCCAACCATCGAACGGTCGAGTTCTACAAATACTGGTACGGGTCGAGGAGGAGATTCTTCGGCAAGCATGAGCAAGACGTGTTCAACAATATCAAACACGACCGCTATGTCACTCAAAAACTCGGCCTCACGATGCAGTTTCTCGACACGCTTTACTTCCGAGGGTTCTGCCAAATGAGACGCGAGATGGACGAAATATGCACCATGCATGCTAATTGTTGTATCGGGTTACGGAACAAGATTATTGATTTGAGGCAAGTTCTTCAGGATTGGAAAGTTTACTTGTCAACAACCGATGGCCGGAATATGACGTGGCGATCACCGGATAATTGCTGGAGAACAGTGGGAATGTCTAATAAAACAATGGTTTAGACGCAAAGACAAGAAAATATTGATTAGTTGCTAACCCATTACGCATATCTTTTGGAAGAACTACTTTTCCGCAGTAAAAATGGATAGATCAAAAACATATTTATGTAAAATTATTATACCAATCGTATATATTATTAATAGATTGAAAGATTAATTAAGACTGCCGAGTACAGAAAAAAAAAGAGTCCAAGTCCTTTCTTGTACCAAAACCAATTTACTTACACTAAACAATAATATAATGGCTATACAAATATGAATATGTGCTTTTAGGGGGTTTCTTGTACAAATCAACACAGTAGTTTCTCACCTTGAAACTGTAACAGACTCAAATCCGAAAGAAGCAGAAGGGATATATTTTATACACAAACCATTTTCTTTTTACGAATTACGTGCCCACAATAATAAACTGATAGATTACTAGTGGATGGCTGCGTGCGCTTTTGCGTGGACAGCAGAGGAGGACATGGTACGGAGACGTCTGGCTATCTCTGGGAAGGAAGGTCGAACAAATGGGTCAGGAGCCCAACACTGCTCCATCAGCATCCTCCATTCCGGGTCACAGTAGCTTGGCACGCTTGGTCTCAATGTATTGTTCACTATGCCTCCTACGATTTTTATTCACACAAGTAACACATAGGTAAAAAGATTCAGACTACCATAACAGATAAGCTTGATAAGTATGAAAAGAAACGGAGAGTGAATGAGAGAAGAGACAGCAATTTACCGATTATTGCCCCGTAATGCATATTGGCGTAGGGTTCCTCACCAGTAAGAATTTCCCACAAGACGATTCCGAAAGAGAACACATCGACCTGTGTGTAAAATGAAGTATCCATGGCGAAACATTACTTGCAAACATCGTTTAAAGGGCATTGAAACTAAACAGAGATACAAAAGTCGATCGAAACTGTGTTCATCTTCCAACAACTAATTTGAGAGCATTGGTTTCATACCTTTTCAGAAACTTTGCTGCTGCTGCCACTAAGTAGCTCGGGAGCCATCCAAGGGAGGGTTCCCCTTACACCGCCAGTGACCAAAGTGTTTCTTTTTATCTTTGACAGACCAAAATCACCAACCTGCATAAAGCAGCATCTCTTTGTTACATAAACAAAACAATATGAAAATGTTGAATCATTATGTTCTCGAACTGTCCAAGAAAATCACCTTGCATATCGGACGGGCGGGATCCTTTAAGTTGACAAGCAAGTTGTCACACTTCAAATCGAAATGCACTATGTTCTTTGAGTGCAAATATTCCATCCCAAAAGCTGCGTCCATTGCAATGATAAGTCGCTTACGTCGATCAATCTGCCTGTAATTCCCCAAATATAGAATGGTATACAGCTAAAGTAGTTTTTAGGATGCAAGGATTTCAACGAGCTGTATAAATAATTACCTGTTGCTGAGCAGAACATGTCTAAGTGATCCATTGACCATGTATTCTGTCACTGTAGCTAAAGTTCCTCCTGGCCCATCTTTCACTACACCGTAAAATGCCATAACATTTGGATGATGAAGCTTGGAAAGAATTTCAGCTTCATGCCAGAACTCCGAGGTCTGAAATTTTTAATCCGTGGTTGGTGAAACTGAAAACCAATTAAACTAATGCAAGTTTCTCGAAAGTAAGAATCGTGGTTCTGCACTGAAGGAAAAATTAAGATTCTTCAGGGAATGCTAACTTCTTGCTCATAACAAGAATCTAATAACCGCTTCAGCCAAAAGAAAAATGGACAACAAAAAGCTCTGTTCTGGTGTCAGATATAGAAGTGTCTTCTAGCAATACTCTATTTACCCTAAAGCCGACAAATAATGTAATTTAGAAGAACCACTCGGTGGCCAATGTACTTATATAATCCTCAGACACCCCAACTCATTGAGAAAGAAAGCTCACCAATCTCTCTTGTTCAGATGAACGACCAATAAAACAGCTCCTTTTTATTCGCTTGATAGCAACATCTGTACCCCTCCATTTTCCATGATAAACAGTTCCAAAGGTACCAGAACCTAATTCCTTCAGTTCTTCCAAGTCATCATTTTTAATGACCTGAAACAGAAACAAAATGGATACATTTTTTTCACTTTCTCTCCATCAGTGAGAAAACCAGGAGCAAGATTGACAGTAGCTTTCTAAAGCTCCATGATTCAGCTGCCAATGGGGACATTAACTACTCTAGTTTAGTCTATAAGCCGCTTTTTTTTATTTTGTTCACCGTCTATAAGCAGCTTACATTATGCTTTTTCTACAAAATTCCTTACAACAAGAACAAACAAATTCTAAAAACAGAAAAGACAGCTAAAAGGGTGTAGGGTGTATGGAAAGTCATAACTTGGTTAACAGAATATAAAAATCTTTCTGGTTACTTAGGATTGTGCTGCTAAAGTAATACTTCGTTCTACGAAAGCCATCCTTTAAAATTACCAGAACAATTATCCAGGCCCTTCGATGTGATGCTGCTCAGTTCACTAATGGTGGTGGGTCAATCGTTAACATAGTATCTGGTTGAAAAGGGGGCAAATGCAACACCTAGTAAATAAGCTGACAAATGCATACCTGCAGAGACCTGATGCTACTGTCCACAGCCACAAAGTCAATAAGAGGAGCTCCAGTATTCTACATATTCAATTATCTATAGAAATTAGCAAAATACCAGCTGAAACATGTTTTTGCCAGCAGTGAAACTTTATTAGATTTTTCGTATTTAGGTTGAAAACAATAAGCGTACCACAGCTGCATCTGTGCTTTCAGCACCTTTGAACTGTGACTGACTGTAATCTTCTTGAGTGTCTACTGTGTTCGAATCAGCTACAGTAGTGGTAGAAACATCCGGCTGGATATTTCCATCGAAGTGGATTTGCGGATTTATCTGAGTTGGAGCAACTTTCTCAGACTGCAAGGGTGGGTAGCTATAATCAATAGGAACTCCGTCGGTGTTAGTCAGGGAAGTGGGAAATCCAGGGTGGTCCTGATCCATAAGGGATAGATCCTTCCTCTCAAACTCATCCTGCGCCAAATTTCGAAAATACGACCAATTTTTAGGGTCAAGATTCTGAACATTTAAACTCACTCCAGCTCCATCAGCATGCAATGGCCCTAATCCAGGGAAGTTTAGAGACTCTTTCACTTTCAATATATCAGCAAGAAAATCACGAGGAAACCTATCATTTATATCAACAACTATATCCCCGTTCTCAATGTGTCCTCGTGGAACAGCCTTGACTGAAGTCTTTGACTGACTTACATGCTCCAGGGCGTTAGGTTCCAAGTTTCTTTTTTCAAACTGTGAGATACTACCCTCGGCCGTCCAAAGGCTTTCAGGAGCTGGTCTTACTGGTGCGGTAGAATGAACATTCTGGGAGTCCATATTTGCTTCATGAAAAGTTTCAGCTGATTCGCTGATAGGCAGGAATGCATCTGAAGTTCTTTGAGCCATAAACTGAGAACCAAGGGAATCATCAGATTTAGACAAACGGTTAGTTTCTGCTGGATCTCTTAGAGTGCGCTCAGAATGAAAAACCCTTTGATGAATCACAGGCTGGTCGACATTGCTCACATTAGATGAATCACCATCTAAAGTAACAGGTCCAGATGCTGATAATCCTCCAGGCAGACAAAATTGATTCTCCTGATTGATTTTCATGCCCTCACTTGATGTATCTAAGGCAACCGTTTTCGGAACATAGGCCTGGGATGTTCTAAGACTTTTTTCTGGATAAACAAAGGAACTTGGATCTGGTGTTGAATTGGATAGTTGCATGGAAATAGGAGCTTCTTCCTTGAAGGTGTGGTCTGGGACCATAGAATCACTAGATACAGAGGAAACGGAATACTCACTGACCCTTGTGGTGGAGTGTTCTTTCCTCATCTTTGGCTCCTTTGCTGAAAGATTGTTCTCAACATGGTCCTGGGATTTTCCAAGACTTTTCTCTGGACAAGCTGAGGTACTTGGATCTGGTGTTGAATTGGATATTTGTGTGGCAATTGGAGCTTCTTCCTTCGGGAGGCGATCTGGGACTATCAAATCACCAGACATAGAGGAAACAGAATACTCACTGACCCTTGGGGTTGGGGATTCTCTCCTCATCTTTGGCTCCTTTGCTGAAAGATTGGTCTCAACAGTAGATACATTAGCAGGATCATTTACCTTCTGAAATGAGTCATCTCTTCTCATTTTGGCCTCTTTTGATAAAGCTTCTGGATCTTGTACATGAAAGATCTGCTCCTCACGCAAACCACCTTGCTCAGGTTTATGTGGATAGTGAGGGACCAGACTTTCAAGAGGGGTTTCAGGATTCAAAGAATAAGGGATAAAATGAGGTTGTGGTTGAACATGCAAAGAAGCAGACCCCTTGTCATCTATATAGCCTACGCTTGCCATGTGAGCTGACGTGTAAACTTGGTGGTTACCAAGTCCGTTGAAGTGCAATTGCTGTCCTAGATAAGGCTGTGAAAATGACTCATTTCCAGTAGAAAAACCTGTTACAGGTTGAGAAGTTTGGCTTGCTGATAAAGATTCGTTACCATCCAAAGGAGCAACAGAAGCTACTGCTGGTTCTGTGGCAGCTCGACTGATCTCCCTATCAATATTCCTGTGAAGTAGTTCATCCAAATTATTCCCGGGAGCACTTATTCCAAGGGAACTTTTTCGTGAAGTTAGATCCATCCCATTAACAGCAACAACATACTGAACCTCAGAATCACCCTCTGCAGCTCCCATACCGAACTGAGCCTCCTCTATATCACAGCTTGAAAACAAGAACATCCTGGGCTTCTCAGACCCCCCATTACCAAACACATTACATTCCTCCATCATGTTTTGTAAATCCTCATCAGAAGATACAGAGACTAGGGCATCGAGATCCTCGCCTGGCAGCTGATATTTTATGGTACGTGCTTCAGGGAACATTTCTGACATTTTACGCAAGAGTTCTTGGAAAGAAATAGCCTTGCTGATCCGTATGATACGTGTTTCACCGCCTACATATCTAAGTTTCTGATCTCTGGGGCGGGGTATGATTTTACCACCAAAACTACATAAGAACTTTGCCTGGTTCAAAGAGCTATCAGAAGCTCTAGAAGAAGCCAAACTATGAAGCCTTTGACCAGTATCATTTGTCGAAGAGATAACTGGGGCTGACTGGACCAGCTCATGATAGGTCTTATCTTCAATTCTTGAAGGGGGTTTCCTCTCTTGCTCAAAGGTATGACGTTTTTCTGCTGTGTTAAGTACTGTGGTGTTAGAGCTACTCTCCGACAGCGGATGAACCATCCCCATAGCACTTAAGTTAACAGAAACAGGCATACCACTGGGCTCACCATACACATTAGGGATGAATTGCGGTTTCATAATTACCCTATCTCTCATAAACTCAAAAGCAAATTCTTCACCAGTCTGTATTGAGTAATTCAGCACAGGCCGAGCAGGGGTCGAAATACCATAATCTGGAGGTCGTACATTGGTGTTAATATTAGTTGAAGAATCGTGGGAAAACCTTTGATTTATGGAACCAAGTCCCTCATCTCTAGGGTCAGGGGCAGTATACCGAACGTGTTCATAACCCTTTGCTTGATCCATGTTTTCTTTTTCAAGGTATCTATCCATCTAGTTCATCAGCTCCCTCGCAGACGCTTGGAGGCGACATATCATGATCATAGCCCAAGTCAAATCTTTGCATATGCATCCTTTGTAAATATCCAATGTTTTGGCAGCAGAATAGGACTTCGAACATGAACAACTCAAACTCTCATTGGGGTGCCTGAAATGGGAGAAGACTAATTTTACTAAAGTATCAAACATATTCAGGAAAGAAAACAAGAACCACAGTAGCATACGGGTAAAACTCAGGACTGGAAATAGCTATACTATTCCCTTAGATCGCCCAGTCATTTTCGGTATACAAACCAATAAAAATCACTACTCGAGCAGGGACAGATCATCCCGAGTAAATTTAACAGTGCATACTTTCAACCATGAAACTAGCTAAAGTGACTACTCTCTTTAGGTTTTAACTATTCAACTCACAAGAGAGAACTCAATCCACCTCGTCTACAAAACCACCTTCAATTAGCATGAATAGCTGAACTGAAATCGATCAACTACACCTAACTATTAGCGAACCCATTGTTTCTCCGATAAAATAAAAATCAACAGATTAATATATAGAAGTAAACAAAAATTCCAATCAAGTCCGAGAAATAAGAGTCCCAGTAAAATTTAAGCCTAAAATTCCAAAACTCAAGCAAAACAAATAGGCGTTTCTGGAAGCAAAAGTGAGCTAAAAACCTAGACCCAACCAAAAACAAAAGCCGATCAAGCATCAAAACAACTGAAACTCGGTATAATGCAAGATCTGAGTATCATAAGAATATACACCCGAAATTCAGGCGGAAACACATCGGATCCAGTGATTTTCGAGGATAAAGGATCAAAAACAAAAACAGCAGAGCCGAAACGAAGGCGAGTAAGAAGGAAGGAGAGAAGTTGAGCAAAGGTTTTTACCAGGAAAAGAGGCACCAGAGACTGAGGCGTCCTTCGTTTGACGATCGATGAGTTGGAGGAGAAGACAAGTCCTTAATCTCTCTTCTAATTTCGACATTCCAAATTATATTCTCGAGAGAGATATTGTGCGTGCCAATCAGATAATTATATTATCTATAATTATAAATGTTACTTATATAGACTCCGACTGGTAGCATAAAGTATCAACGCTGAGTTGCAGTAGATATTGTAATTCAATGTAACTTGCTATATAAATTATGTGGTAAAAACGGTAGATTTATGTGGTGAGTTTGCTAAAAAAATATGAGTTAGCATTCTTTTCAAAACCACTGATTGATAACTTTTCTGATGTATAAGTTGCAGTATGTATCATTAAAAATAAATTAAATATCAAATTATAGTAATTGTAATTAACATTTATTAAGAATTTCATATTAAAAATAGACTAAACATTAATATTAACTCAAACCAAAGACACCCAATATATATATGTATATATATATATATATATAAATATGTGTAAGTTCATTTTTTCTTTTAATTTTTTAAAAAAATCAACAATTAAGATTATATGCACAATTTTTTTGAATCATTCAAGTAGAAACAATAAAGTTAACGAAAATATTTGATAAAGTAAAAATATTAGAATTTTTAAAAATGGAATTAGCCAAAAAAACAAAAAAAAAACAAAACAAAAAGAGACGGTGGTATTAAAAATGGGAGAAAAATATGCTAACTCAACCTTTAACACATAAGAATTTTCATGATGTTGAATTAGTTTTTGAGTTAACAAATTTACAAATGATATAATTCAAAATTATAAATCAATGATAACTCATTATAACTCAAATTCAAATTCTAAAACTTCAAATTAATTTGTGATTGTAACATTTTTGAATTATTTATGAGTTATACTCATAACTCAAGTTAAATCAATGATAACTCATGTCACCAAGTCATAGTCTTTAATGCTAATCTCACTCTAAATAAATATTATTGATATTTGACGCCAAAAACCAAAAAAATTATATACTATTGATATTTATTCTGAAAAAATCATATAAACGTACGAAGCTTACGTCATCTCCATAGATAGTTTTTGTATAATTTACCACTTTGATCCAATAAAGTTTTATTTCTTACTAATTGGTTTACACTTTACAAGAAGACATTTTTTTTGTTCAAGTTATAGTAGTTAATAACTTAATAACGCTATTTTGGGGGAAACAGAAAGCTTTTCGAAAGATTCCAGGCGGAATTACAGGTGTAATCTAACTGTCAAAGCCATAATAATAAATACATATTTCCACCTGACGCCAATAAAATACTACTTAGATATTTCCATTTTTATTCTTAATTTTTTTTTTTATGCTTAATTTTTTTTTTTATTCAAAATTAGCCGCAAAATCGCAAAACCTAACAGAGCCAAACACTTACACTCACTGTTGCAAAATCAAACAGCTATGCTCAGCTCCGCCGCCACCGCCGTGAGTTCTCGCTCCGGCGAAATTCTCTGCGGCTATTTGCGCAGGAAAACCGTCGCGCCTTTTCGTTTTGCTCAGCCGGTGAGTTCTCCTGTGTTGTGGACGTGTTCTCTGTGTCTTTGTTTCACGTTCTGCTAGACTTTTTAAGGATAGTGTGATTTTCTATGAGCAGGTCTACTCTACGTCGCTGCGTCCGAGTTTCGTTGCGGTCCGAGCCATGGCAGCGTCTCAGACAGCTCCGAGGAATCAGCCGCAGTCCACGGGCTCCTCTGGTTGCTTTTTTGTTTTGCTGCAATTTCATATTCAGAGATCGATTTCAGTTCCATTTTGTGTAGACTAGGGGTTTTAATATAATCTGGGTATGTGTGCATCAGGAAAAAAGCAAGCTTTGATATCTTTATCTGACAAGAGGGATTTGGCTTCTCTTGGCAACGGTCTGCAAGAGTTGGGGTATGTGTTTTTTTCAGAACTCTCTAACTTAGAACTATGCAGATTTGAGGTCTTTTGTATCTTAAAGAATGTTTGTGGATTTAAATGATTCATTTTTCATCTGGTATTTGCGTAGATACACTATTGTTTCTACTGGAGGAACTGCCTCTACTTTGGAGAATGCTGGAGTCTCTGTGACCAAAGTGGAGACGCTTACTCATTTTCCAGAAATGGCAAGTTTTTTTTGCTCGAGGCTAATGCTTAAGTTTTGGTCTTGTGTTCTCGTTAATATTCTTCAAAGATTTTGACCAACAAAAGGCTGATGTCAAATTGAGCTGTGCCTTTCTCAATGATTATACCATTGTTTTGTTGAGTTTGGTATATTAAACTTAGCTCTCCTTTTGTTTTTTCTTCTCAAAAAGCTTGATGGCCGAGTGAAGACTTTGCACCCAAACATACACGGTGGTATCCTCGCTAGAAGAGATGTGGAGCATCATATGGAAGCTCTTAATGAGCATGGGATTGGTGGGTTTTGACATTTAATTTGCCCCTCCATGTTCTAAGGTTGAGATTAAGTCATCTATAGTGTCTCCTTTATGCTAAACTGCACCTTTGCTTCTTTTTTATATTCAATTACAGGTACATTTGATGTGGTGGTTGTCAATTTGTATCCGTTCTATGACAAAGTTACTGCTCCAGGTGGGATCAGTTTTGAGGATGGGATTGAGAACATCGACATTGGTGGTCCTGCTATGATTAGAGCAGCTGCTAAGGTTATATATATGCATATGAGACTTATTCTTTATGTTCATTTCAAGATTATAAATGTGCTTTTTCTATGTTGTTGGACAGAATCACAAAGACGTTCTCATTGTTGTCGATTCAGAGGATTATCAAGCTGTTTTAGAGTATCTCAAAGGAGGAGAGAGCGACCAACAATTTCGCAGAAAACTTGCGTGGAAGGCATTTCAGCATGTTGCTGCATATGATTCCGCGGTTTCAGAATGGCTATGGAAGCAGACTGAAGGAAGTATGTGGTTATTTTTATGTGATCCTCCTTACACTAGTGACTAGTTATGCCATTTGGACTGTGCCTCAGCTTGAATATGCTAAAAATAAACTTGTTTCTAAAATCATGATATTTTGTCTGTCCACCGTTCACATAACAATTGGGGACTTACATTGATTGCTATTCGTGCCTTTCTCAGAAGAGAAGTTCCCTCCTAGCTTTACAGTTCCGCTTTCACTTAAGAGTTCTCTTCGTTACGGTGAAAATCCTCATCAAAAAGCTGCATTTTATGTTGATAAGAGCCTTGCTGAAGTGAATGCTGGTGGTATCGCTACAGCGATTCAGCACCATGGAAAGGTAATAAACTTTTATTCGTCATAGTTGTAAAAGTATGTGACTTTTAGTTTTGGATTTTTGTTGAATTTATCGGCTAATGGTCATAGTTTTTAACTGCCATTTATAGTTTCAATCTTTACCCTTGCTGTGCAGACAATTATACATGACTTTGTTTATTCTATGCAGGAGATGTCATACAATAATTATCTTGATGCTGATGCTGCGTGGAATTGCGTATCTGAATTTGAAAACCCGACATGTGTAGTCGTGAAGCATACGAACCCTTGTGGTGTTGCTTCTCGCATTGATATTCTTGAGGCTTACCGGCTAGCTGTAAAAGCTGACCCAGTTAGCGCCTTTGGTGGTATTGTAGCCTTCAATGTCGAAGTCGACGAGGTAAATTAAACTAGTGTTGTCCCATAGTGTATTCAATTGTTAGTGATCTGTATCTGTCTCTAGGTTCTTGCGAGGGAGATCCGAGAATTCAGGAGCCCAGCAGACGGGGAAACTAGAATGTTTTATGAAATTGTGGTTGCTCCAAAGTATACCGCTAAAGGTCTTGAAGTCCTCAAAGGAAAATCAAAAACTTTGAGGATCCTCGAAGCTAAAAAGAACGACCAAGGAAAGCTATCGCTCAGACAGGTTGGTGGCGGCTGGTTAGCTCAGGACTCAGACGACGTAACTCCAGAAGCCATCAGTTTCAGTTCTGTCTCAGATAAAACTCCGACTGAAAGCGAACTTGCGGATGCCAAATTTGCGTGGCTCTGCGTTAAGCATGTTAAGAGCAATGCCATTGTGATAGCAAAGGTTGGGCTTTTTTTCTCGCTGATGCCCTTTGTTTTCCTTTCTACATTTCTTTGTATGTAAATTATTCTGATTCTTCGTTTTCTGGGTGAAGAACAATTGTATGCTGGGGATGGGAAGCGGGCAGCCAAACCGAGTAGAGAGTCTGAGAATAGCTTTCAGGAAAGCTGGCGAGGAAGCCAAAGGAGCTGCCTTGGCCAGTGACGCATTCTTCCCATTCGGTATTTCTATTCTCCTAAACCTTTCGTCTGCCTGAAATGTCTTGGCAATCAACGAATCTGCTCCCCCAATCTTAGTTGGAAATTTGAAATAGCTAAAGATGAACCAGAAGGATTGACCAAAGCCTGTAATGCTGAACATTCACTGGTATTGCGAAATGGTTTTAAGAAGAAATTTTTTTCTTGTTGTATGAATTGCAGCTTGGAAAGATGCGGTGGAAGAGGCGTGCGAGGGGGGAATAGGAGTGATAGCAGAACCTGGAGGGAGTATTAGAGCCCAAGACGCCATTGATTGCTGCAACAAATATGGAGTCTCTCTGCTCTTCACCAACGTTAGACATTTCCGCCATTGATGATGTATCGTCCAGTTTTGCTCTTATAAACATCCAAGAAGAAAAACCCACCAAACAAGAACAAAACAGTGTGGGATATGTTGTAACATTGATTTGAGTTCGTTCGACTTTATGTATGATTAGAACCTGAGAGCTGTTCCTACGAATAAATTTTAGACTTCAATTTGACATTCTTTAGCCAAAAATCATATTTTTCTCAACACCCAAAAACTGATGGGATCAACAAACACATATTCAACTCAACTCAAATTAGAGCGAGAAAGTCGACGAGTGGAGAGAGAGAGAGAGATCAGAGATGGCGACAGGGAAAGTGGTGGTGGAGAAAATCGTAGGACGATCTACGGCTACGAGTTGCTTCTCTAAGTATCCTCTCAAGTTCATACTTCCTCGCAAGGTCTCTCTATCTATGGAGAATCTATTCACAGATTCGATTGCTAAATTCTCGATAGTGAACGGCGATACTGAACTTTCAGGTAGCTCCTGCCGGAACTGACGTTGTCTGGATTTACAGCATCACCTATGGTGGCGGCATTGTCTCTGTCTCTCTCTCTCTCTCTCTCTCTCTCTCTCTCTCTCTCTCTCTCTCTCTCTCTCTCTCTCTCTTTTCCTCCTCTTTCTCTCTCTATCTCTCTCACTGAATTGGTCAATTGAACAAGTTCTTGTTCAAATTATGTAGGGAGATTCGATTTCATGTGAATTCACCATTGGTGATGGATGCACCGCAGTGATTACAACCCAGTCTTCTACTAAGGTTGAATCATAACATTTTGTCCTTAATTGGACACTAATTTCATCCTACTTGGTTGATTTTCTGGGCTTGAATCTTGTAATTTCATACAGGTATACAAGGCAATAGGATCAAAGTGTTCTGAACAAACACTGGAAGTAATGTTTCTTTTTTACATTTCTGCTAGAATCATTTGACTAAAGACACTGAGTTGTGTTGGAAGAACAGATTGCTATTGCAATAGAATAGGACCCTTTTCTTTGATTCCTGTTCCTGATTGATCTTTTCGGTTTGATAGCGAGTGTGTCATTTTGTTGTGTGCAGTAGGCGAGAATCGGGAGTGAAGCTCTTTTGGTTGTGATTCCAGATCCAGTGACTTGCTTCTCCACTGCACGGTACTTTCAGAAACAGATCTTTAGATTGGTTTCAGACTCTAATCTGGTCCTTGTGGATTGGATCACAAGCGGGCGTCACGCAAATGGTGAAAAATGGGATTTCGAGCTTTATAAGAGCATCAACAATGTCTACTTGGAAGATGATCTCCCTTTATTCCTTGACACAGTAATTACTAATCTCATACCCACTTTCAGATTTATAGGGAATGTTTTACCCTTAATCTAGTAAAAACCGCTGCAAATTCTGTATGTAGCATCGATAAAACATTCATGACCGAGAGTATATCTTCCTTTGGTAATGGTTTGTTCATTGCAGGTGCTTCTAGAGAAGAGGAGCATCCAAAGCATAGCCGAACGGATGCAAGACTATCACGCCATAGCAATGGTCATACTCTTCGGGTAGATCTCTTTCTTTCTTCATGTAATAATACTACAGAAGACATTAGAGCAAACATTTCAGAGTCCCTATTAGTCTTATGAGAATTTGGATCTTTGCTAAATATCTTTGGCAATGGATCAAGGCCAAAGCTGAGGGAAATCCAAAAGCATGTCCAAGAAAACGTGAAGAATATGATGTCGGAACAATTACAGATCTCGTATGGTTCTCGGAGACACAAGTCTGAGTCAAGCTCTCGTAATGGCTTCATGAAACCAGAGTTCATAGCGTCGTGCAGCACTTTCGGCCCTGAGGTTAATATCATTCTTTCTCATTTTCTAAACCTTAAAATCTATTTACTTACATCCATCAAGAAACCATATATCGCTTTGCCTAAAAACTGGACGATATTAAAAGAGACCGTATTCATGGCGAGGCTTACTGATCAAAACTTGGTGTAAATTTTGCAGGAAAAAGGAGTTGTGATTCGAATAGCTTCTGATTCTACTGAGTCGGTGTACAACTTCTTGAGGCAACAGTTGGCTGAGCTGGAACCACTTCTTGGTCAATCTCCATATGCTTGACTTTTTTTCTTTTTTGACTCAACCAAGGCACCAATATGGGTCCATGTATTTTTTTAGATGAAATTAATTTTTTTAGATGAAATTAATATTCTCCGACAGAAGTTGAATTATCAGATATTTGAAGTCGAGTTATCATTATTTCTCCGAAGAATAGTCCTCCACGAATGATTTTTTTGAATTCGATGCAATTTGATTCTATCTGTGAAAGAGCTCCCTGATCGCTTCAACGCTTGTCTTTCTCTTCTATCGACCAAAAAACACCTAATATATAATTTTTGCCATCTTCTAGCTGATGCAATCTCGCGCATGGTCGCGGGTGAGAAGTTACTGCAGAAGAGCATTGGTATTGCCCATATCAGACCGTGTTAGATCCGAGCAACTATTTAATGTCCTACGTTCGATTTGCTCCTCCAGCCATCCTACCGTAAACCCAAGACCCAGAAGGGAAGGATATATCCCGAATTCGCAGGTGGCACGACCCGAATGGCTGATTGGGAAGCTGTGCAAAGAAGGTAGAATCGCAGAAGCACGCAAACTGTTCGACGGATTACCTGAGAGAGATGTGATCACATGGACGGATGTGATCACTGGGTATATTAAGTCAGGGAATATGAGAGAAGCTAGAGAACTTTTCGACCGGGCCGATTCTAGGAAAAATGTAGTGACGTGGACAGCCATGGTTAGTGGGTACTTGAGGTCTAAGCAGTTTTCTGCAGCTGAGATGCTTTTCCAGGAAATGCCGGAGAGAAATATAGTTTCTTGGAATACTATGATTGATGGGTATGCGCAGAGCGGGAGAATTGATAAGGCCCTGGAACTGTTTGATGAAATGCCTGAGAGAAACACTGTGTCTTGGAACACAATGATAAAAGCGCTGGTGCAGCGTGGGAGGATAGAAGAGGCGATGAATCTATTCGAAAGAATGCCTATAAGGGATGTCATTTCATGGACTGCTATGGTCGATGGATTGGCAAAGAACGGTAAGGTAGATGAAGCGAGACGAGTTTTCGATTGTATGCCCGAAAGAAACATCATTTCATGGAATGCAATGATCACAGGTTATGCACATAACAATAGGATAGACGAAGCTGACCAACTCTTTCAAGTGATGCCGGAAAGAGACTTTGCTTCATGGAATACGATAATCACAGGGTTTATCCGGAATGGGGAAATAAATAGGGCATGTGGTTTATTTGACCGGATGCCTGAAAAGAATGTTATATCCTGGACGACGATGATCACAGGATTCGTCCAAAATAAAGAAAACGAAGAAGCTCTGAAAGTTTTCTCAAATATGTTAAGGGATGGCTGTGTTAAGCCTAATGTAGGAACTTATGTGAGCATTTTAAGCGCCTGTAGTGATTTGGCTGGGCTTGTGGAAGGGCAGCAGATTCACCAGTTGATATCGAAGTCGGTCCACCAAAAGAACGAGCTCGTGACTTCAGCGCTTATTAACATGTACTCTAAATCCGGTGAATTGATTGCTGCCAAGAAGATTTTCGATGATGGGCTGATAAGCCAAAGGGATTTAATATCATGGAACAGTATGATTGCGGTTTATGCACACCACGGGCGTGGGAAAGAAGCAATTGAAATGTATGATCAGATGCGGAAACACGGGTTCAAACCCAGTGAGGTGACCTATCTTAACTTGCTATCCGCTTGCAGCCACGCTGGTTTGGTAGAGAAAGGTATGGAGTTCTTTGAGGAGCTTGTGAGAGACGAGTCACTTTCTCTGCGAGAAGATCACTATACGTGTCTCGTGGATCTGTGTGGTCGGGCTGGTAGATTGAAAGATGTGTTAAAATTCATCAACCGTGTCGAGGATAAGCCATCAAAATCAGTCTATGGAGCACTGTTATCCGCTTGTAATGTTCACGGAGAAGTGAGTATTGCTAAGGAGGTAGTGAAGAAGGTTCTAAAAAAAGGGTCGGATGATGCTGGGACCTATGTAATGATGTCTAATATATATGCGGCGAGTGGAAAAAGGAAGGAAGCTGCAGAGATGAGAATGGCGATGAAAGAGAGAGGGTTGAAGAAACAGCCAGGTTGCAGTTGGATTGAGGTCGGGAATCAGACGCATGCTTTTGTAGTTGGAGATTTGTCTCATCCTCGATTTGAGGCCCTTGATTCGGTTGTATCCGATCTTCACAACAAAATGAGGAAGAACAAGAACATGACTTCAGAAGTGGAAGAAGATGAGTTCTTAGCTATTTGAATTCCTTCTGCATACCGGAGAGGCATTCCGACTTCTTGGTTTAAGAGCGGTTAATTTAACCGCTGGAAAACTTTCTTTGAAAAAAGGCCTGATAAATTTATAACGTTTCCTCTAGTAGGATTCCCAATGCTATTGTTTCAATAAAGAAGAGTATAACACTTCCAAAAGAGACTACTATCGACCACATCCTCTCTCTGGCATGGCCGGTTACAGTTCATATATAGAGACTAAACTCGACAACAACAAAAAAAAAGAGAAACAAACAAAAAAGTAAAGCAAGATTAAAAGAATACAAAAACAAAAAGACAGAGAGAAGAAGATTAGAAGGAGATCTCACATGGTGCGTGAAACGTTCTTCCCCGACAAATCGCTTCTAGATTTTCTCCCGCGTACGAGCACAACGGCGACACTTCCACACCTATTTTAAGCTATGATCGTTAATAATAGCAGGGCTTAATCTAGATTTTGTCTTTCCTTTGGATTTTTCGGTTAAGAATAATAACAGACTGGAATGGAACCAATTTCGGTTTCGTTTGATCAGGTTTTCAATCTAAGTTGGTTGACTTGGTTAAGGGCTTCAGTTCTTTTTCCACCCAACGATTAATTTAGTAGAGAAAACAAATGAAAAATAAGAGTTGGATAGATGATAGATCTTTACCAGTTGCATATAAAGGAACGGAATGTGTTAGAAATCCACCGGCTGCTATGACCCAACGTGTGTGCAGCCGTAGAACCAGAAGTCTCGCGCTTTCTGGCGTGTCGAAGTTCGACCCGTTTGCATTCTTCACCGGCGCAAATTCTTCCTCCCTCAATACCTGCAAAGACACGCAGGGAAAAAAATTGATCTTTTACAATTAATTGAATGTAAATATCCGGTTTTGATGGTTTTCATAAAATATGAACAGAACAATACCTCGAAGAGTGCAGTTGAAGGAGCATACGGAAAGCAATCAAATATGAACTGTTCTAGTTTCACTCCCATTGTGAAGCCATTTATAGACGGTATCTTCTTCTCTGCCACATGGTAACTGCAAGAGTTTTGATATCAGTTATTACGAATATGTCAAATGTTTTCATATTGCAGGATATAATTACAGTAGAAACATCTCTCACACGCTGTCTTTTTCTAGCCCATTCGCAACTTGATTAAGGAAATCCAGAGTGAACATGTGTAAGCACACCTGAAAGGTAAACATCGTTTTCGACTTACATTAGGAACTTAAACACATGCTATTTTCCATAACAACTTTCACTGTCTTTGCAGATTTTTTGAAATAACCGATGTATAAGTTGCATAAAAATGGAACAATTACAAGCAATAATGCCGGAAAACTGATCTTAGTATAACTTGAAAGCATGTAAAAGAGGCAGGAGTTTACATTACTCCAGCAAAATTGAAGACGTCCGGTTTGTTGATTAGTTGCGGAAGCCATAGACTGGTCCAGCTCTGTGTACTCAACTACAGTAAGAGGCCCACCTTTTCCCCTCCGTACAAATACTCCAACCTTTTCCTGTGGATACGCCTGTTTTCATGACAACAAGCTTCCCGCTTAAAACTTGATTGTGATTTGTCCCAGGATAAACTAATATGAAGAAGGTGAAAAACAGATCTAGAATAGCTTATTGAACCAATTAATTTGAAAGGTATCTGAATACCTTGCGCACTACTTTTGCAGCAGAAGCTGCACCTTTGTCGATGAAGTATCCCAGAAAAGTAGGGTCCGCTACTCGAACCTGCTTTCCAAGATTCCTGTTTATTCTTCTAATAGTCGAGGCGAATTGAGAAAGTACGTGAATAAAGACTTGAAAGCACTGAAAGAGCTAACCAGAACATTGTCAACACCATAGCAATCCACATACTTAATCCCCCTCGAAGCCATATCTTCTAATAACCTTGAAGACTTTAGAGCTGAATAAAGTATCTAATTTTCTGATCAGAATCGGAAAATGCTGAATATACTATTTCCGATAGCTAGAGCAGAAGCAATTAGAGGATATATATACCTGCATAAACTCCCCCGTTCCCATCCGGAGCCTTGGCTAGCTATTCACATAGAATGAAATTCATAAGGCTAGTGTCTTAAGGATAGAAGATAACTGACTAAAAACCTCAAGAACCGGCGTCTCAGGTTATTTAAACTTGCTTTGAAGACACATACACTGAAAGGTGTCTCCATGATAAACTTTCCATCTTTTGAAATGCAAGGTAGGGTTCCTTGTTGGAAAAAGGTGACCTACAGAGAGAGTCATCGGTATTGGTCCCACACAAAAGGAAGAAAAACAATAGCATGAAGGAAAACGATACAACTAAGAACCCTCTTACTTGATCTGGCTCAAGGCCAAAATACTTGTGACTCTCAAAGAATTTCTGTGCTGGTTCATGAGTAAACGGACTGGTCATTATATACCAGTGTATTGTAACTGGGCGAGTTGGACCTGCTGCAGGCAAAATGTTATTTGAAACAAGGTATCAAAAATGTTATAGTTGTACAGATAAATGGAATGTGTTGTGAACGTTACCCTCAGTCATTGCCTGAGCAGCAAGCCTTTGAATGCACAAGATCCTCTCAGCTTGAATTTGAAAAAGTGACTTCCCTGATGGTAGTCCGATATCTGAGATGATAAAACTATTATGGCAAAGTAACAAAAGATGCAGGTAAACGTATCATGTTATAGAATGTTGCATTAGCTGAAACAAGGGAATCTTAACTTGCAAAGGCAATTTGCAACAATGTATAGAAGATGGACAGCAAAAACAGAACTGAAATGAGAACTACTCACTATAACACCCTTTGGGATCTGAACTTCCAAGTCTTGTTCCCTGCAATTATTTTAGTAACGAGATCGTTCTTGAGCATTTTTGTCGAAGAATGTACTAACAAACACTACAATGTGGATTAAAAAGGCAATCGAAATCTATTCGAAAGTAGTTTTTCCCATACGGACATCCACAGAAGGATATTCTCAAGGTATTAAATGCTGAAGTAAATGGATATAATGTAAAAGGGTAAAGAAGATTACAGAAAATAAAAGAAAAAAAGATTACAGGATCCCACAAAGCATTATTTCAGGTCACGTGATAGCCATTCTTTCTCATGAGTAGGTGCTATATCTAGAAGAAGGCACCGACGGGTTAGATTTTTTAAAGTACTCATGATTACTCATATAAGCCTTTATGGCCTCTGTAGAGAAACCACACTTATCAAAATAGTACGTTTCAGACTAAGCAATTATTTAAGTGAAGACATCTATAAATGCATTATTTGAGTAGGTAGCAAGCATTATTCCAAAATCATTTCAGCCATAATAACCCATTCCAACTATAATCCGAAATTCATTAAAATCTTCTCACCGGTATTGAGTGCCTACTTTAGAACTAATCCAAGAAAATGTAAAATCAAAGAGACAGATCAATGTTTTATTTCCAAAGCAACGCAATACACAATAAAAGAAAAGAGTGCAATTAATGATTAAAGTACCTGTCCACCAGATAAAAGCAACACACCCAATTTCCCTTCATAGATAGTCTTCAATCCCATTTTCCACCATTTTTCTCTGTCTTCCTTTGTTCTTTCCTCTACCGTTGACACACAATTCTCGGGCGGTGCCTCTATTGCCGCCAATGGCAGCCCTAATGAGGTGGAAACAGAGCTCGATCAAATCTCCATGAACACAAATATTATGTCGAACGGACAATATATGCATGCCAAGAGGCTGAAACAATTTGATTACAGGAAGATAAACAAAAGTCAATAGATAAACCTTGAGACTGAAGTGAGCATCTGATGATCCGATCTATTCTTGGAAGATCCAAATTCTGGAAGACAATAACGGAACACATTTAAATAATCTAATCAAATGCGTAATCGAGCAAACGATTCACATTATTTCGCAGGAAACCGCAAATACCATTACCAATCGTCAGCTAATTGCGGAATATAGATGGAAAAAAAAAATGAAAGAGAAACTCTCACGAATCTGAAACTGTGTAATCCGATTCACCTCGATTTCACTGACGAGGTGATCTCGCTCTTCTGGTGAGAGTTCTTCCCAGAGAGCGAAAACATCTTCCTGCCCATAATCCTTGAGCCTCTCAACCAACGCCTGATGAGGTGACGCCGTCGGAGGAGGAAGAGGCAGCATCGTCGTCACAGCCTCAGTTCTAATCTCTATCTCCGTCGTTGGTTCCTCCATCTTCGTCGTCTATCTCAGTCCAGAGGAAACTATTCGTTGGTTGGTTTTATAGCACTGATCGAAGGAATGAAGGAAGAAGATACACCGAAGAAGACAAAGAATCAAATTTAATCAACGTGTAATAGTATTGGTAAATGACCATAATACCATTCTCCCCGGTCTCCTTCATTAGTCAGGGTCCGACGACAAACTGTTGGCCTAACTCTGAAATTAACTCTCAGTCAAACATTTCATACACAGCTACGCACCTTCTTAGTGTTATTTTTTTTTGAAAAAAAACTTCTTTAGTGTTATTATAATTTAAAAAAAAAATTCATAAATCGCCGACAAAAGTAAAAAATACTAAATAATAAGAACTGCCTGCTTTTTTTTTTTTTCTCGTCTAAAAATTTTATTAACTTTTAGTTTACACAAAGCCGGAGGACATAAAGAGTCCCCGGAAACAAAGCCGGCGGAAAACAAGAATTTTCCGGAGTCAGCGCCTTAAAAAAGGAAGCTAGAGAATTACGAAAAACACAACTTAGAAAGTAAGACGAAAAGCAATAGAAACCCAAAAATGACAACTCATAAGACCTAAAAATCTTATAAACTCCCAGAGAACTTAGTACACATGATTTATCGAGGATCTTGAACAAACAATCCAACGATAAAGGAAACCTCCTATAGCGAAACAAGACTACCTTTCAAATCAAGATTCCTTGGCTTCATAATCCGACAAGAATGCTTCAAAAGGATAGGACCTAAAACGGAACTTTCGGATACGGCGATGTCTTCAAAGACTTTTAGACGCCTCGATAGAAACCTGTTGGAAAGATCAGATTCGATCAAATCTGTAGCGTAGAGACAAGGAGCGGATACAAACCACACCGAGAGAAACCAATACGGAGAAAAGCAACTGATCGAAATCGGCGCAATCAATAAAGGTCTCCAAGAAGAAGAGAAGATAAGGATCAAAATGAACAAGCCATCAACGGGTTCAAAGCTTCCCTCACTAAATAAACAACAAAGCACAAACAACGGAGCGAAACCGAAGAACAATTGAAGAAAGACCCCAACGACACTACTTCGAGGCAAACGGAATTAGAAGTCGGCACAAGACCAAACACCACTCAGATGAAAAAGGGCGAACAAATCAAACCCTGTTGCAACCGAACACCACCGCCTCATCAAAGCCGTTAGTAAGCCGGAAGCCACAAAACACGGACAACTAACAAAAACCTAGATCCATCTGCAAAACTCGGCCGAGAAACCTACANCAAAACTCGGTCGAGAAACCAACGAACCCGTCGATCCAAGTCCAAATCGCCTTTGAATCCATCCCAACATCAGCCCCGCCGTGAATCTGATGGAGCGGAAGCCTCTAGGATAGGCTAGAGATCCGTTGATTCCTCAGAATACCGGATAATTAGGGATAAACGCGAGGTTATTCGTTTAGTCTGGGAATCCCCGAATAAACCAAGCTTTCTTGAACTCGTTGAGATCTCTAAAGATCTACCGAAAACAAGGATCGAGAATACTCTTCTCAGTGCTTAATCAAAAGCTCTTCAGGAAAATTCCTTTTATTAATTCATCAACAATTTTATAAAGAGCTTTGTTAAGCACTGAGAAGAGTATTCTCGATCCTTGTTTTCGATAGATCTTTAGAGATC
>OVAY01000203.1:0-53691 GCA_900406395.1 Kernera saxatilis | reverse complement strand
CTCCGAACAAGGATCTACTTCTTCAAAGAACTCCGCCAAAAGATGCCGCACCGCCTCGTAAACGCAAACCAGACAAAAGCTAAGAGTAAAACGGAAATAGGTGACCGACGCTGGCGCTATGGGAGCCACCCAGCGCCGATCAGAAGCTTGGCCTGAATTCTTCTGAGTTCGCCTTTTTAATCGCCTGAGAGAGAGAATAAGATCGACGTCTGAAACCCAATTATGATTGCTTTTTTTTTTAAAAAAACTGCCTGCTAAATGGGGATAAATTTATTAAATTATAGTGTAGTTTGTAAACAAGGATCTTGACAACTTTTCAAATTCATTAGATATATAGAGCTCTCATATACGTCCAAATTTTGATAAAGTTCTCACTTCAATTCCAATGGTATTTTGCATACATTGCCCACCTTCAATTCCTTGGCTAAATCATATGATCCAATCTAATCATATTTGGAGAAGACACATGGGCATCTCAACAAAACCATATCATCCCCGACAAGTCGACCCAATCCGGTTTAATTCACTAGGCTGGCTGATTGTGGAAAAAAAAAACAAAAAGGAAGAAATAAATATTTGACCCTGATTTATTGGACTGGAATAGTCTCAAACTACACTCTTGCAAGATTGGTATTCACTTGTAGAGCTGTTCCATGAGATTCTTCAGCTTCGTCACATCTGCGCCCACAATCTCGGCCTTTTTCGAGCCTTCTTTGAAGAACTGCAGTGTTGGCTGCATCGTAAATGTTCATGAGATTAATATAAAAATGCCATCCCTGCTGATTTTAGAGGGAATGAAAGCTCACCACAGCCGTGATATTCAACTTGCTGATAGTATTTGAAACCCCGCCCTACAGATATGCAAGAAAGGATATCTTTGTTAATTAAGTTTTAAGCGGACATTCATGAGAAGGGAAGATTGTGCAAAGAGCGGAAAGGAAGCTCAAATATTGTATGGTTCAGCTGTTTTTACTCGCTAACTCAATCGCATACAGGGGTATATATAACAATGTTATGATAACATTGACAAAGAGAGTGAGGCGACTTGGGTTCTATACGGAACATACTAAATAATATTATCCTATGGTTTCAGCTCAAAACACAGTAAAGGTTCTAATCATAGAAATCCAACGAAAATAGACATATATGCATGGAGTTCAAAAGTACAGCAATTCAACATACCTCATCAATGTCGACCTTATACGTTGTTACATCGGGATATTGTTTACTAAGCTCCACGATTACAGGAGCGATAAACCTGCCTGAATTCAAATGGAACACCAACTAATAAAGCCACTCGCAATGAAAATATCTATACAGAACAAAAATCACTTTCTGAAGAAATAGCATACATGGTCCACACCAGGCGGCAGTGAAATAGAAGATTGACGGTAAAGATCCATCTGCATACAGATAATGTCGAGAATATCGTACGAAGCAAAAACACTTAGTGTGAAGTAAGTAGTTACAACGCATCCCATGGTTTTTTACCTTGAGCTTTGTTAATTGCATTGATGAACTCTTCCTCTGATTTCACTATAACAACACCCTTTTCACCTATAATCGAAATTCCAGGGTTATTTTATTTCTGACAAAGAAAAGTTAGAGACCCTTTTAAACTTGCAATCTGTCCCCTTTAAAATTTTAGTTTCCTCGAACTGAAGTGAACAGATAAAATTCCCAGTTTTCTAATCTTTCTCTGAAGTGCCTTTTGGTGGAGTTTGAGCATGGTTATTAGATTTCCTTAGAAGACTCCAGCACTATAAACCCCAAGCTAATTTATCTGACCAATCTCATTTTTCATCCCAAAAACGACGCTTAGATCACATACTCGATGAAAATGCCAAACAAACACAGAGGAACCAGCAGAACCAACTGAGAAATTACCTCCCGCTGCCGAACAGAGGCTTCTCCGGCGAGGAAGAGAAGTGTTAAATTCGATGGAAGCGCCAAAGGTGGAGGCAGCAAACAACGAGTTTCTAGCCATCTGCGACAACATCGAGTTTGGGGCTAAAATGAGAGATCGGGCTGAACTGGACAGCGTGGAGGATCGCGACGAAGGTGCCGACGATGACCGGAGTGTGGAGAAGCGGCGCTGAAAAACCTGACGGACGATCGACCAATTTCCTTTCATATTCCCTGGTTCATTGAGGAACACTCGAGCTTTTAGATCGACGATCTCCCTTTCGCTGACTTAGGGTTTTTCGAAATCCGATTGTAAAGGTTTGGTATTTCCTCTTTGTTTCAGCTTTCTTTCCCGTCGCCCCGGAGAATGTAAAAGAGAATTTGGCAAATTCAATTTGCAAAACTGACCCACATAAAAGTAAATGATTTCTAAATCAACCCTGAATAAAGAAATGTTATTATTTTACACCAAAACGACGCCGTCTGCACTTAAGCAGAATAGCAGATGATGAGATAAATTGTCCATTTGTGTTATGACTCCAGCGAAATATGTTTGGCTCATCAATGGTTATGGGTTCACTTTGAAGTGACTCCTAATATATTGACTTGGATCTTCTACATTGTTCCCATTGCCTGCATGTTTCTATTTTGTCCGGACAAAAACTGAGGTAGAATTTAAAAATTGAGAGAGATTTCATAAAGAATATAATCTTTTTTTTTTATGTAAGTCAACGATGATGATGGCAATCTGTATACACTGATTGGATTTTAAATGGTATTTTTGTTCTTTTTTTTACTTTTTCAATGATATGTGCATAAAAGATCGTTATAGTTGTCACGACGTACCTCACACTCAATTGATTATCTTCATTATGTTGAAATTTATAAATTTGTCACTGGGTTATCACTTATAACAAGGTTGTTAGCAGTAATGTTGGCAGTTCCCATTCCCATATTGTACATGGACGATTCGACAAAACGGAATTATAATTATCTTAATTCGATTTATAGTCTCTTTTGATTATATATAAGATCACTTGACCAAATAATTAGTTAACTAAACATAGGTGAAAGTCTTTTGGTCTAATCTTCAATTAACGGTACTGCAAAATTGAATTGTTTGTCTTATGTGCTACTGATTGTTAAGTGTGACTGTGTGTGTGCATATATTGCGGAAAAAAATTGTCCGTCTTAAGAATCATTCGTATAACTATTCATCGCGATTGCATATACTTAAATTTGAATGATCCGTTGTAAAGGGTAAATCATCATTTATAATAAATAAAATCAAATATCGCTAATAATGTTGTAATAGACGGAAAAGAAAAAAACACAAAACCTCAAATTAATTAACTTGTGACTGTGTATACAAATTGGAAAATCTCACAATTAATGATGATATTTTTATTGATAACAAACATTTATTTTGGAAATTCAATGGATAAGATGTAAAGTAAACCATTAATTGTTTTAAGTCATTTTAAAAATGATTCAAAGTTTTAGATTAAGATTTATTACCATTTTAAAAAGTAAAATTTATTTTGTTAAGATATTTAATTAGATTTTATGAGATTGTATTCATTTGGAATAGATGGTCACCGGTAACAGTTATAATGAAATGTTCAGACCAAAAACAAAAAAAATGTTTCATATGACAGGGAAAAATAAGGAGTGGTGTTCTTTCAAAGCTGTAAAAGTACAAAAAGATACAACAGACTTCTTCAAAGTCAAAGTTGTGAACAGATCAAATCAAACAAATTCCCTTTTTAATAATTTACATTTTACAATAACCAAAGTGCTATGATCCACAGTGACGCAGCCACTCTTACACCCCCGTGGATTTCACAACCAGACGTTGACTCTGTCTTGCACCATATATTTTCACACCAAAACCTTTCTCCTCCACTTGCATACGATGATAATCATATGGCGACAAACTCCAGCCGTTGGATCCCACGCAGCGCTCTCTTTCTACTCCTCTTTCTCTTGCTCTTCTTCCTGTCCCTACCGTACGGAACCGGTCAGACCACACCACCGCCCGCACCGCAAACGAAACCCAATGATCCAGTCGTTATAGTGATCACGGTTATGTTCTTCGTCATCTTCGTCATGGTCTTCGGTTCCATCTTCTGCCGCCGAAGCTCCGCGCCGATTTATTCGCGGCCTTCCGTTTTCCGATCCACCGACGCTGATGCCGAAGCCCGCGTGGTCAGGATCAGGAGGACCACGGCGCGTGGGCTCGACGCGGAAGCTATATTATCTTTCCCGACGTTTGTGTTCTCGGAGGTGAAGGCGGTGAGGATCGGGAAAGGCGGTGTCGAGTGTGCGGTTTGTCTCTGCGAATTCGAGGACGACGAAACGCTGCGTTTGATGCCTCCTTGTTGCCACGTGTTCCACGCCGATTGTGTTGACGTCTGGCTCTCCGATCATTCCACGTGTCCTCTCTGTAGAGCGGATCTCGTCCAACAACAACAGGGTGGTGGTGAAAGCTACTTGGTTCCGGATCCGGGTACGGTGTCGTCGGGTACGGATCCTGAAAGAGGGGTTTTGGACACTTCGGACGCGCATTTGCTGGACGGCGTGACGTGGACCAATAGCAACACAACGCCTAGGTCAAAGTCAACGGGATTGTCCAGCTGGCGTATCACCGGTATTTTGGTTCCGAGATCACATTCGACCGGACATTCGCTGGTTCAACCGGCAGCGGATCTAGACCGGTTTACGCTGAGGCTACCGGATGATGTACGGAGGCAACTGATGAAGACGACGACGATCGGACACGTGGCGTTACCTCAGGCGAGGAGTTTACGGAGCGGTTACAGAAGCGGTAGCGTCGGGAGCGAGAGAGGCGTCTTCTCTTACGGACGGAAGAATAATAATTTCAATCGACGGCTACATTCGCTGTCTTTCTCCTTCTCTTTCAGGAGTGGTTCCGTACGGTCTACTTTCGCCGGAGATACGGTGGCTCCGCCGAAGAACATTCCGGCATCGATTGAATGTGGTGAACGGTCTTTCGAACGGCTCCGACCAGATGACCGAGTGTAAATAAATTTTTTTTTTAACAATTTGCTTTTGGGATTAAATGGTCTGCCTCTTGTTTGGTTTTTCACTTTTGAGCATGACCAACAAACATGACAATTATTTTTGTCAATGAAGTTTCGTGTGAAGATCATAGTTTCAGAAAGGAAAAAAAAAAAACAATTTATGTGTGAGAATAGATTGTCAATCTTTCAAATGTAGCATACAATGAGTGAGGTTTTTTTTTAACGATTATTTCACCAATACATAAAATGTTAACTACAGTGACTTATTAAAAAGCATTTTCCGAAATCCGATGATTTCTGGCCAGATCCAAACCGGCGTCACTCAAATCCTATTCTAAAAGCTTCTATTTTTCTAGTTAGCCTGTGATCTTATACAACTTGAATGTCGAAAGCTATTCTGGAAAGCTTAACACTAATGTTTCTTGTTTAGAATGAATTTCCTCTATGAGATCCAATGATGCATGAGATTTCTCCATTAGCTTATAATAATTGACAAATTAAATTTACCCCCAACAGTTTTCATATTTTTTAAGATATAAATTCTTTCCTTGGGTCAATATTGACATTTGGCATTACACTGAATATTTAAAGTGATATCGGTACAGGAGGAATTACTTGAAGATTTATGGAAACCAACAAACTGGTCAAACAAATGCTAATACAGTAGGTATTTTTCAGATACTCATTCGTGAAGATTTTTATTTTTATATTTTTTTTAATTTGGTTATGGCAAGCTAATTATGTTTTTACATGTCAAACTTCTTTGATAGGAAATGATTGTTAGTTGACCAAAAAAAAAAGGAAATGATTGACATACAAAAATTGGTATAGACGTGAGATTTTAGAGTAGGTAATTACGTTCTCATTTTAGTTTTATCTATAAAGCAAACAAAAAATGAATTGAATATCTTGGTTTTGTTCATGAAAATCATATGGTAATTATTGAGAGAAATATGAGATTGTTGCTCCAGTCCCTGGCGTACGAATCAGGTAAGACGACGATGGTGCAGCCTGAAACCGAGATGAGAGCAAGCGACCTAGCCATCTTAGTAATCACGCTTCTGATCTTCGCCATCTTCGTCGTGGGCTTAGCTTCGGTTTGCTATCGCTGGACCTCTCACCAATTTTACTCTCTAGATCAATCCATGAACCGGTCCGTGGATTCCAACGTTGAATTCCGTACGGTGAGGAGAACTAGGACTAGGAGGAATACGACGGCGCGTGGGATCGACGCAGCTATCGTGAAATCGTTCCCGACGTTTCTCTACTCGGAGGTGAGGGAGCGGAGGATCGGGAAAGGTGGTGTCGAATGTGCAGTGTGTCTCTGTGAGTTCGAAGACGATGAAACGCTGCGTTTGATGCCTAATTGTTGTCACGTGTTTCACGCTGATTGCGTAAGTGTCTGGCTCTCTGATCACTCCACGTGTCCTCTCTGTCGGGTGGATCTTGTCTTCCAATCGGGTGAGGGGAGCGACCCGGATCCTGAACGAAGACTTCTAGATTCTACATACACGCAATTACTTGACGGTATGAAGTGGACCAATAGGAATAGACCATCTCGGTCAATGTCAACGAGATTTTCCCACTGCCGAGTCTCCGAGATATTATTCTCGAGATCTCATTCGACCGGACACTGTGTGGTTCAACCGGTAGAGAATGTAGACCGGTTTACACTCCGGTTACCAGAAGATGTCCGGAGGCAACTGGCGAATAGCACGGTGGGCAACGTGGTGATATCTCAGGTAAGAAGCTTGCAGCGTTACAGAAGCAGAAGTGTCGGAAGCGAGAGGAGCGTCTTCTCGGACCTACGGAATAATTATAACAACCGGAGGCTGCGTTCAATGACTTTCTCCTTCTCTGGTTGTGTAGAGTCCTCCGGTGGCGGAGATGCAGTGGCTCCGCCAAAGAGTCTTCCGAGATCGATCAGTTCTGGCGAACAATCGTTTAAACGACTCCAACCATACCATTGAGTGTAAATATCAATGATTTCAAACCCGGACCGCATCGGCTGGTCGGACGGAGTTACAAATATGTTTTGGTAACAACAATCCAAAATTTTCCCGTGTATTTTTGTTGCAAAATATATTTTGCTATCATTTGTCTTTCGAACATGACAAACAAGTTTCATGAAAAGAAAAAAAAGGAGCATGACGATTTTATGAAATTTGAAGATTGTTAATTGAATTTGATCATTGATCACACACATCACATAAAAAAAACTGTATAATAGAGGATCATTAAAATTGAGCATTGATCGGTTACACTAATAAAAGGTGTTAAGAGGTGTGATGATTGACAGTAGAAAATTAAGCATTACAAGATATGGAGGAGTTCTTCCTTTTTTGTTTTTTTTTGTGTGTGTATGTAAACCGAGTAGTCCAAGTACTAGTGCAAATTGGCGTTACTTTTTTTTTGTTGGATTCTCATTGGAAGTTAAGATTCACTTATAATCTTGTAAAACACCAAAAACAAACAAAATCCTCAATTCTCACAAAAAAATGGCGTTACTAATTAGATAATGCAATGCATTTTTTACATATCTGAATTATTATTATTGTTTTCCCAAAAAGATGAATTATCTTTTGTTTTTTTTTTTCTTCCTATAATTGTAATTATCTTTTAACATTTAAATGTGCTGGTGACTTATTTTAAAATATATATGAAGAAATGTTAGTTTTTTAGAATCTAGTTTAGTTATATATTTTTTAAATTAGCTTACTTTGATTTTGTAAATTTTGGTTTTTATTCTTTTCTAATTAGATAAGTTTTTTATTTTTCTAATCGATTTTTAATATTGTTCATTAGTTATGCTGCTACAATGTAACTAGTCGGAATCGGAACCGAACCGGAGGAAGTTAAAAATTTAAAATAAAAGAAGAACCAGACAAAAAAATCTGTCAGAAGTGGGGAATTTGAACCCACGCCCTCTTTCGAAGACCAGAACTTGAGTCTGGCGCCTTAGACCACTCGGCCATCCTGACGTTTTTGATCATATGTAACGATATTTAAAATATAATAATACTAAGTCTATGTTTTAACGAATACAAAATGTCAAACGCATACAATTCAATCAGATTCAAAGATCTCAGAGCAACAAGTATAATAAGCATCACTCAGACAAATTCCAAAAGAGTATCAATCAGTAATGTCGAAACAAAGCTTGGCTTCATCCCAAGGACCATTGATCTCAAACTTATACTCCTGCATCCTTATTAGCCAATAAGGGCACACAACATTGACAAGAACCACAAGAACAAGAAAGAGAACGAAGAACAGTCTATGCAGCGCATAAACGGAGTACAGCGTCAAACCCATCAAAGCAAACGAGAAGAGAAGATGCAATCCAAATGAGAATTTCTTGATGCAGTAAGTGACGAGAGGGGCAAAGAGAAAGACTTGAAGTGAGAAGAGCATCACAGCAAAGACATGGCGCCTAGAAGGAAGTCGTGAGGCAACAAAGACGGATGCTACAATGGAAGCATTGAGTGATATGCAGCTCGTCAAATTTGGGTTTTTCAATGCTCCTGGTGCTCTAATGGTGGATCCCGAGTAATCGTGCAAGAAGAGGTGGAGCAAGAGGAGGGAGACAGTGACTGCCCATATCGAGTCAGAGCTGATCGATCGCGTGAGCGTCTGGTAAATCGGAGCTAAGATGTAGAGCCCCGTGGTGAAGAAAGAGATGTTGATGACGTAACGCAAGAGGAGACTCAAAGAGAGCATTTTTTCTTCGGTTAAGAGGAGAACTAAGAATCCTGAAGCTAAGAGTGAGAGATCAAGTAGCAAGAGCGAGTTCTCGTCCAAAGATGATTCAAGAGTGTGGACCCATACCAAAACGACAAGCGCAACGATGCAGAGGTATTGAGAGATTGAGACAGAGTCTTTCATCACCTTGAGCAAGTCACGCCTCACGACGTTGGCGTTCATCACCATTTCTTCGAGGAACGATTCGTCGGTGTAGTTGTCGTCGTATCCAATTTGCATCCCTCCGTAGGCTACTTTCCTCCATTTGGGTCTCTGAGTTAAGTCTCCGGCGAGATTTTTGTCCATTGGGAAGTTCGGATTGTTGGATCCAGGGACGGTTCTGACTGCGCAATTCCCCCCAAAATTATGGTTTCTACGTCACTGCAATCAACTCGAATCAGAGCGAAGGATGCGAAAGCAACGATTCGTCTAAGAGGAAGGTCGAAGAAGCAATTAATCGAGAGGAAGAGAGAACGCGACGGAGGAACGGAAGGGAACCAGCGACGGAGGATCTAGAGAATCGTGAATTTAGTGATAAGAGAAAGTAGAGGGGATTAATTGTAAATATTGCTGACATTTGGGGTTTTAACGCAATAGTATAAGAGAAAAGCTCCTTACAGAAAATAGAGCAGGAATTCGTAGTCGCAGCAAGGGAAAATTGTTGCCAGCAAATTTCTTCTAAATTTGTCATTGTATATACCCAAGATGTTACTTTGACCAAAGTATAAATACATAACAGTGATAGAAAAGGACTAAATATTGATTTTTAAAAGTCGAAAAAGGGGTTAGCTAAACATGAGATTTGTCAAGCGCATAAATGTGCAAACTCGATGGATGAGAAAATCTCTCATTAGACAACACAAGAAGCATGAAAAATAAGGTTGTTGATTATGACAGAAAAAAACAGAGCATCTCTGAACTGTAAATGATAAATCAAAATATGAGGCCATCAACTGCATAATCAAATTCCATTTGAAAGCAATCGAACTCACGTTTACCAATTCAGCCATCTTCTTCTTCTTCATCATCTTCATCTTCCTCCTCAGATGCTTCCTTTAGCCACTGTATGAACGTCTCACAATCCTTCAGATAAACTTTGTCAGCTTCATCAGCGCCTGCTTTCTCATCCGCCCATCTCAATATCGCATCTTCTTGCAACACATCTTTCTCATACAGAACATGCAGAATCTGAGCAAACCAAGGACCTAACTCCCTCGCAGTTTCCTGACACATCTCTTCAAATTTCATAATCACTTCTATCTGTTCATCAGTTTGCTTTACATAGAACCCAAGAAGTCCCTTCCATTTTGTAATAATACTCGCCGCGTTTCTATACAGCTCATTAGCAGAGTTACGTGGAGTATCAACTGCCAGTTTCATCATAGAGTAAAATATTGCTCCAGCACAATCTGCAGATTCCATGTTGTATGACAACCGGAGTGAGTTAATCTCCAAAATTGCAAGGTCCACTGCGATACCCTCCTCAACGGCCCTTAAGAAGGTACCTTCAACTTCTTTCTCAAAGTAACCATAGTCATCATTGGGATCATTCACATCAGTGTTAATACTATCAGCATCAGATTTCAACTCTCCAGAAGTCGGGACAACACTTTCGTCCTCTATGTCATCATCGTCCATGGCCTGAGTGATCTCAGCAAGTTTATCCTTGGGGATTGGTGCAACAGAATGCTTCCACTCCTCATCATGAGCCCCTTCACATACTTCCCATATGTAACCTGCTCCATCAAGACCAAGCTCAGATGCTTTGGACTCCATTTGCAAATTTAGGCCTGACAAATGATCTGCAGTCCCGCTGCTACTGTCAGCATATTCCAGTTCTTCATCGCTGTCTTCTTTAGTTGGCTGTGGAAGTAACGAAACCTTAGAATAAGCAGGTACAACAACGTCCCGCCCAACTACAACCTTGAAAGACAAAACAACACCAGGCTGCAGAACAGCCCCTGCTCTGATTTTCACCCCATCGCAGACGATAGCGTTCCTTATCTCACACCCATCTTCAATCGTTACATTGTTCCATATGTACGAGCCTTCTATCACCACATTTGATCCAATAGAACATCCATTCCCAATAACCGAGTTCAAGATTTTATCCCCACTCCCAATTTTTGTGCCGTATCCAATGACAGTGGAAGCTCCTACATCAGCAGACCGTGACTGAATTGCATCAGAAGCCCGGTAAATCCCTTGTCTCCCGAGCTTCAGAGGGCGATTTCCGCTGAAATTTATATCTGGTACATATGGGTATGTCCACCTCTGGATTATATCCTTGCTAACCGTGTCATAGCTTCGGAAATTGTCCATCCTAGCAGCATAGCTCGAGTGAATCTCATGAGTGAAAATCTTGTAACCCATAATATCATCAACAAGCACACCTTTGACGAAATGACGACGCAGATGTTGATAATCAAAGTTATCCTCAAAGAGACTAAGCACCTCAGGAGAACATATGTCAATGTAGCAATCCTGCATATCATTGTATAGCAAAACAGATGGATTACTATCCAGCAATGACTTATCTAAGCAAACGGTTCCTCTTGCATGATCGATCTTATCCTCCTCGTAATAAAGAAGCTGTTTTGTCAAGGGATCTACAGCAATGAAGAGTTGATCTGTTCCTAGTCTTGACTGATGCGTGAGTGGCGAAGGTTTTGATTGCTTAATAACCATCGTCATAATGGCTTTCTCATCTTTCTTCTTCCTCTCTCTGTGTTCTTGAATCAAATCGGCGAGTGGCATATTGCTCACCGTATCTCCACTAACAAGAACAAAGTCACCTTGAATCTGAGACGTCTCTGTCTGTTGTTCATAGATGTAACGCAGAGCATCTCCCGCACTGATGGATTTGTGCGACTCGATCGTTCTCACCAACAAGTTTGGGTGCGAGTACCATTCGGAGTTCTCCAGATAATCGATTACCTGCATCGAGTGGGCACAGCAGAAGACGAAAACCTCCTCTATCCCAGCAGATTCGAGCCATGCCAAGGTATAATCAATCATCGGGACATTCACTAGCGGCAACAGTACCTTTGGGCGTTCTAGGGTTACGGGACGGAATTTCGTGGTGAAGCTATCAGCGAGAAGAATGGCTTGCAAACGTTGACGACTCTGTTCCTCCGAATCATCTGAAACCCTAGCGGCGCCTTTCTTCTGAGCACCCATATCTCTCTCTTCCTTCGATTCACCCTCTGACTGATCAATTCGATCAAAAATTCACGAAGAGACCTAAAACCCTGAGTCTAATAAAAACTGAAGTTAATATGTGGCGAATTGAGAAATCAGGATTAAATGTGCTCTTTTTAAAATAATGCAAGGTCTTGTTTGCAAATTCATCATTTTATGTATTTTCTTGGTTAAAGTACTAAACGGAACAGTAAAGAATAAAAAATTACAGACGCCAAAAATAGCTACGGAAGTTATGTTGATTACGAAAGCAAATCTAACAATTGGGGGAGAATTATTGAATGGACAGTCCACAAGTTGAGGATAGTATCGAAATTCGAACAAAAAGGGGCTACAACAGTACAAAAACTGTCTGAAACAACTACTAGTCAAAATAATGGAGCAGATTGGTCCAATTAGGTCTTTCACTCTTCACATTGATTAGATGGTCTCTGTAGCTCTCCTCCACTAACAAAGCTTTGAAGCAGAGAGAAATGGATGGTGAAGAGAGAGGGTACTGGAGATGGAGCAAGAGAGATTTCTTTCCTGAGGAATCTTTTCAGAGCTGGGCTAGTTACAGAGCCGCTCTGTCTCAGACATGTTCAAGGTTCAAGAACAGGTTGGTTAGTAGGTCTGATGATGAGAACGAGCGGTTCGAGCTCAGGAAACAGAGCGAGCACGAGATGAAACGGTGTCTCACATGGTGGGATTTAGTCTGGTTCGGATTCGGGTCAGTGATCGGAGCTGGAATCTTTGTCTTGACAGGTCAAGAAGCTCATAAACAAGCAGGACCAGCTATTGTCTTGTCCTATGTTGTTTCAGGTTTTTCCGCCATGCTCTCTGTCTTCTGCTACACAGAATTCGCCGTGGAAATCCCCGTGGCCGGTGGTTCGTTCGCCTATTTACGGATTGAGCTCGGGGATTTCGCGGCGTTCATCACCGCCGGAAATATACTTCTTGAGAGTATAGTTGGAACTGCAGCTGTTGCTAGAGCCTGGACTTCATATTTTGCAACTCTTCTGAATCGCGATCCCAACGCTCTACGGATCAAAACGGACCTCACTAGTCCCGGTTTTAATCTCCTGGACCCGATAGCTGTTGTGGTTTTAGTCGTTGCAGCTACGATCGCATCGATCAGCACCCGAAAGACTTCATTGCTCAACTGGATAGCCTCTGCTATCAACACTTTAGTGATACTTTTTGTGATAATCGCGGGTTTTATCCACGCCGACACCTCGAACTTGACTCCGTTCTTGCCTTATGGACCCGAGGGAGTGTTCCGAGCAGCTGCAGTTGTGTACTTTGCGTATGGAGGATTTGATAGCATAGCAACAATGGCTGAAGAAACAAAGAATCCATCAAGAGACATACCGATCGGGTTACTCGGTTCAATGTCGATAATCACGGTGATATACTGCTTGATGGCATTATCCTTGACCATGATGCAGAAGTACACAGAGATTGATCCAAACGCAGCTTACTCGGTAGCGTTTCAGAGCGTTGGAATGAAATGGGGAAAGTACTTGGTGGCTCTTGGTGCTCTCAAAGGGATGACCACAGTTCTTCTAGTAGGAGCATTGGGACAAGCACGATATGTTACTCACATCGCGAGGACCCACATGATTCCGCCTGTATTTGCCCTCGTCCATCCCAAAACCGGAACGCCCATAAACGCTAACCTCCTTGTAGCAATTCCAAGTGCTCTCATCGCTTTCTTTTCGGGTTTAGATGTTTTGGCAAGCCTCTTATCGATAAGTACTCTCTTCATCTTCACAATGATGCCCATCGCACTACTCGTGAGGAGATACTACGTGAGAGAAATGACTCCAAGAGCTGATCTTCTTAAGCTTGTCATTTGCCTGTTAATCGTTGTTGCTTCGTCAATGGGTACTTCGGCTTATTGGGGAATGAGGCTCAAGGGATCATGGATCGGATACACAATAACCGTTCCTTTCTGGTTCTTGGGGACTTTGGGGATTGTATTCTTTGTGCCTCAGCAAAGAACTCCGAAAGTGTGGGGAGTACCGTTAGTCCCGTGGCTCCCGTGCTTATCGATCGCAACAAATATCTTTCTCATGGGATCTTTGGGAGCTCAGGCTTTTGTTAGGTTCGGGGTTTGCACTTTAGTCATGTTGCTATACTATTTCTTGCTTGGTCTTCATGCAACATTCGATATGGCTCATCAGCAAATCGTGCCAAGATCGTGAAAATAGTAAAGAAATGCAAGTCTTATTGTTACCAACCTCTTGAATAAAACCACTCTAATCTTATTCTGCTTCTATCTGGCATCTCTGAAACCCGCAGAGGTGAAGACGGAAAGTTCTTGTTTTTTTTTATATATATACATGAAGAAAAGTTTCTCGCAAGGACTTTTGATCCAACCATGAAACAAAATTTCTGGTAAAATAGAAAGCAAAACATTGAATCCAAACAGAAATTTTAATCTGTGTGCCAAAAGTGTTCTCTCAGGCTCCATGAATCGATATAGATCACAATTTGTGTGCTCATCCTCATCCTCAGAGGATCCGATTCAAAAACCAAAGTTGACACATTTTTTTTCCTTGTTTCCTCTCAATCAATCATCAAAATAATCGTATGAGCAATTGAAATAATGGAGTGAATATGGATTAGAGACAGGACTCGAAATTGCCAATTCAAATCAGTTACTAACTCGTCCAGTTATCTCCAATTGAACTCCTAGTTCAACAATTGGCGCCGTCTGTGGGGATCGGTCATCCATGATCCTTGGTTCGATTCCCACAGACGGGGCCAATTGTTGAAAGGAGTTCGATTATATAGTAACATGAAAGGGATCAAAGAAGATTATAGGAAAGATTAGCTCGTCGAATAGGCGAACTAACTAGAAAAAAAGTTAGAACAAAGAGCATCTACGGACGATTTCGTGAATAGGGTTTTTCCTTTTTTTCCGTAGGTTTCCTTCTTTTTCGGCAACGACGTCTTTGGGTTTGGGCAGAACTTTATGGGCTTTATTGATTGTTAAATGGGCTGGTCTTGATTCGGATCGGGCTTATATGAGGGTGGGTTAACCCACGTCCAACAAACTTGTAGAACATCATTGCAGGCTGCATCGTCGTAGAAACAACTTATTGGCACGAAAGTAGAGTAACTCAAGTGGCATGAAGGAACCATCAACAAATTTTAAATCATCAGAAACATAAGCAAACAAAAGACTTTCCAGGACGGTTATGCTGAACTAATTCAAGGTCAAGGGATTAGGGCAAGGCAGAACAAGTGTAAACCCAACAGCAAAGCTAGATCCAAAGTCAAGCGAATTAAAAAAAAAAAACCTGAATCAAAAAAATCGTCACTCTTGCGGCGGAGACGAATCCATCTCTTTCCTTGCACAAAAGATTTATTAAGGTTTGGTGACCATTTGTTCAAAGGCTTTCATAGCTCAGTTGGTTAGAGCACCCGTTTAGTAAGCGGGAGGTCTTGAGTTCAACTCTCAATGAAAGCATAAATTTTCATTTTTTATTTTGCATATAACTTTCTTTCAGAACAATAGATTAACGCCTCAAAATTTTGATTCTTGACAAAAAAGACCCCTTTACCTGTTTTACTATATTCCAACCAGGATTCAACAATCATTACAGACGACCAGAGTTGTGATTTGGTTAGAGTTAGAGTCTTCGTTAATGTTTTAGCTATCGAGTGGTATGTACTGAGACATAATAGAAGCAATCTCTGAATCCATGTAAGACTGCATTGAAATTTTGATGAAAATATTAAAAATGATAACTAGAGGTTTGATGAATGATGATGCATAAAAGAAGTCATAAGTTAGCAAAGTGACATTACCTGAAGATGGTACTTGTACAATATATAAGCCGCTAAAGAGATGCCTGCAATGGCGGTTAAAACCACAATTGTGAAGAACCATCTGCTTCTTGAACCATTTCTTCTCTCTGCGCAAGCCGGTGCGGATGTAAGTTAAACATTGAGATTTGTTCTAATAGTATCTGAAAAAAAGGTTTACATCTTTTTTTCGACATACCGATACAAGTGTCTTGTTCTTTCATATAGAGACTATTGTTAGAACATTTGCATTCATATCCTCCCCAGTTGTTCTTGCATTTGCAGCCATCACATTGACAAGCTGATTTCTCTTTGCATTCATCAATGTCTAGTTAAGAAGCCATCAAGATTGGTCAAAGACAACGTCATGGAAAGTCGATTTTACCATGAAAAATTGTCAAAACATGTTCACCTTTACAGGTCAGACCATCTCCATGGAAGCCTAGAGGACAACGACATCCTGATGTCTCAGAGTTCTACATCGAACAATCGGAAAAAAAAAAAATAATAGAAAAAGTAAGAAAAAGTTTAAAACTTTAGCAACAAGTGGAAGAAAAAGCAGTAGTCACTTAACTGAACAAGCAGAGAATGTTAGTCCCTTTCTGGTTTCAGACCAGCAACCTCCTTCGTTCATTGAACATCTTGCAGGTCCATAAGCTGTATAAATAACAAGAAAATGACTTTTTTATATACTGGTGACCAAAAATGTACAATGAGATATATCAAAAGAAGAAGTTTCAAAAACATACGCTTGCAGGAGGTATAACCATCTCCTTTATATTGAACACCATTGACAACAGGGCACTCACATACTCTTCCCCTAAATGTATCCTAATAAAATTTACGTAATCTATGAAAAAGAGATGAAACAAACCAGTAAAATGATCATTGGTATATCGCCTCTTCTCACTATACCTTGCAAGCCGTTACATTAGATCTTTTATCTTGCCAACATCCGCCATTTGCCTCAAGACATTCATTGGTCTCTATATCTGATTTAGAATGAATCGAGAAGAATTTTAGTATGTTCTTCTCGGAATACGACTAGCTTACTCAGGGGAAGTGACTTGACCTGTGCTCAAACATATCAAAGGTTCGGTTCCCTCCTTGAATCCTGAACATATAGCCTTCAACACCGTGGTTCTCTCCAGTTTACCTGAGCAAGGAACAGATTATAAGATTCTCTAATCTTCAAACTGTGTGATGATCGATGAGAAGGAAGAGCTTACCGCGATATTGAGCATTGTTGATCATCAATGTTGGAAAGATTGTGACAACCCCGCGATTCTCTTGGCCTAACTGTACTTCAAAATGTCATGAAAGAAATAATAAACAGCTCGGTGAATTTGAAGAAACTGCGAACCTGAAAAGCTTGCTCGGCTTTTAAAACTTCATTCTCTACATCAGCATCAGGATCACCAATACATTTCTTGATCTTATCAAGAGACAAACCTGAGAAAAACAAACAACAAAAAACCTTGAAACTGTTAAAGAAAGAGATGTAATGTGATATCTCTCGGGAAAACAAAAGGCCTTTTTTTACCGAGAGATTCCACGACAGTCTCTGCGCATTCTTTGCTGTATTTCTTCTCCTTCATAGAACACCTGATGTTAAAATCTGTCACATAATCCCACCAGACCCAAGAACTGTTCTTCTCCTTAGCTACTCTATGAACACATAACTGTCTCAGATTCTCGTACACCACGTCTTTCCCATTATATCCATCTTCAAAGTCTTGCTCAGGGTCAGGAGCACAATACCTCCCTTGGTTTATACACTGAGTCTTACACTGCCTGCTAAGTAGAAGCTCTTTGGGACAAAACCAAGAAATGTAATGAGGTGTGAACAAAGTGTAACCGCCTTTTTCGAGAATCTGAGCCGTTCCCTTGAAGTTCTTTATGAAATTCATCTGTTCATTGCAGTGTACACCACACTCATCATTAGTGTTAGCCCATAGCTCATACTCAACTCTCTCATCAGGGTTTGGTATAGACTCACTCCAGTCTATCTTCAAGATTACTTCTTCGCCTCTTCTGAGAGCTTTCTTGAGGCTATCGCCGAAAGAGCGAAGGATCAAAGCCGATGGGATGTTGACTTTGTCTATAAAATGAGGATCTTCATCTTGGAAATCCTCTGGTGAATCCATTGTTACCAATGGCTCAACAATGTTATCTGCTAATAGAACAGCCGATGCACCGGA
This sequence comes from Kernera saxatilis, assembly GCA_900406395.1. Lineage (NCBI taxonomy): Eukaryota > Viridiplantae > Streptophyta > Magnoliopsida > Brassicales > Brassicaceae > Kernera > Kernera saxatilis. Next base: position 35,804 of record OVAY01000203.1, on the reverse strand, counting down.
TTGTTGCCCGTTCCATATCTTTAAAGCAAAGTTACACACTAAAAAGAAGAAGAGAATAGAGAGTCGGATTCACTTACACTCAAAGGTCAAATATTTTACCATCCAAAGAAGGAGATGTTAACAAAAAATTCCAAAATTCCAATCAGATTCTTGATGAAACAGGAAAAACTGCAAGATTTCTTACTAAATAATCGAAGCAAAAGCCCAAATTCCATCAGGAACAAAATGAACATCTTCTTGGCCATCGAGTATTGACAGTAAAAAACTCGTTGGTGTAGGAGAACTTGTAAAAACATAATGAGATTCTGACCAAGTCTCAAATGTCAATTACATAACTTTCCTTGTATAACTATAACCAGAACCAAGAACATTCTAAGAAGTCTCATATGTCAATTATGATGAAGAAATGGCCACAAACAACACTAGAAGCTCTCGAATTTGGAAGAGCAACTTTTACCTCCACGGTCAATGAGGAGGATGGTGGGATAAGGAGACTTGAGCTTGAAGGTTTTGTTGAAGGAGTCGCATCCGTAATTGCTTTGGCCAGCGTAGACGACGGAGCCGATCATGAAACCGCCGTAGTTTGGGACGCCAAAGTCGGCGATGGCAGCGTCGTGCTTAGCTCCCATTGCCCATGAGTTAAGAACCGTCAAGCTGCTCTTCTGCACGAAGAAGAATCCCGCTGAAACCCCGTTGACCACCATGGTCAACGATAGAAACAGAGCCAAGACGACTCCTTTGTTGCTCCGAGACATTGTTCTTGTCAGAAAGAATATTGTTTTCTCTCTGTTTTCGAATTTCCCGGTAAATTTTGTCTTTTCCCCGACAAAAAATGACATTAACCTCATGTATACGGAAGAGAACACGAGTTGGCAGAGTCAGCGGAGCTACCATGACTCTGCAACTACGGTTTCCAAACTTTGTTTCATCAATTATTATTGTCTTTTTCGGAATTATTTTACCAATAATTAAAAGACTGATGATAGTCTTAAAAAGTCCATAGAGACATCCAAACTTAAGATTTTGGTGCTTTTAATAGTCGAATATTATTTTATGGGCCTAAGAAGCCCATTTTGAATTGCTAGTCAAATGGATTTAGTAGAAAAGATCCCATTTTCAAAAATATCGAATAGCTATTATAAAAAAATCAACGAGTGGTCGTCCCACACAATCCCACACGAACCATGTAATGCTCAAATATCTAATTGCACTTACTTCGATGCGTGCCAGCCATTAACAGCACGTGTTCATATTCATATTTAAATATATAGCCGTTCCTATTTGTTAAAGATATACATACGCGTAGAAGATATATACACAGTATCCAGTTTGTATATATATAATGCTGGTCTAAAATGTCTGCGTTTGAACATATATCTAAACGTCTGACAAAAGAAGCAAACAAACATAGCTCAAGTATGGACCTAACGCTTACGCTCAAGCTCAAGCTCAGGCCAAGCTTCTTCATCTCCTTTCTGATTTTCATCTTACTTCTCAAAACCCCTAATTTCGGATCAGCATCTAATCCTACATGCATATCCACCGAGCGGGAAGCTCTTCTCACCTTCAAAGCATCACTTACTGATCTTTCGGGTCGACTCTCTTCTTGGTCCGGACCTGACTGCTGCAACTGGACCGGTGTTCTCTGCGACTCTCGGACCAGCCGCGTCATCAAGATTGATCTCAAAAATCCCAATCATATAGTTAACTCCGATGAGTATAAAAGAGGTTGCTTGCGGGGTAAGATACATCCGTCTTTGGCCCGTCTCAAGTTCTTGAGCTATCTGGACTTGAGTTCAAACGATTTCAATGGATTGGAGATCCCCGAGTTTATCGGCCAAATCGTTAGTCTAAGGTACCTGAATCTCTCTTCCTCATCGTTTTCCGGAGAAATTCCTGGGACTCTTGGGAATTTGTCGAAGCTGGAGTCTCTTGATCTGTACGCTGAGTCGTTTAGTGACACTGGTGGGTTTGCTTTGCGCGCAAGCAACCTCGGGTGGCTCTCAGGTCTGTCTTCTTCTCTAACTTACCTCAACATGGGGTATGTGAATCTGAGCGGTGCCGGTGCAACCTGGTTACAGGATATCAGTAGAGTCTCGAAGCTGAGGGAGTTGCGTTTGTACAATTGTCAGCTTAAGAATTTACCTCTCTCGTTGTCTTCGTCTGCGAATCTGAAGCTCCTTGAAGTTCTTGACTTGTCTGAAAACTCTCTCAGCTCGCCGATACCCAACTGGTTATTTGGTCTCACCAGCCTCAGAAAGCTATTCCTCAGATGGGATTTTCTTCAGGGTTCGATCCCTTCCGGGTTCAAGAACTTGAAGCTTCTAGAGACACTAGATCTGTCTAATAATCTGGGACTTCAGGGCGAGATTCCATCGGTTCTTGGAGATCTTCCTCAACTGAAGTATCTTGACCTTTCTGCAAATGAACTCAATGGTCAAATCCATGGGTTTCTAGACGCCTTTTCCAGAAACAAAGGCAATAGCTTGGTCTATCTCGATCTTAGTTCCAACAAGTTAGCTGGGACATTGCCTGAGTCGCTTGGAGCGTTGAGGAATCTGCAGATTCTGGATCTTTCATCGAATTCCTTCACGGGTTCGGTCCCTGCCTCGATAGGAAACATGACGTCACTGAAGAAACTTGATCTTTCTTACAATTCCATGAACGGGAAAATTGCAGAAGGCTTGGGGAAGCTTGAGGAGCTTGTGGATCTGAACTTGATAATGAATTCATGGGAAGGTGTTATGCTGAAGTCTCATTTCGTGAATCTTAGAAGCTTGAAAAGCATCCATCTCACAACTGAACCAAACAGATCTCTTGTCTTAAAGTTGCCATCTACCTGGATTCCTCCTTTCAGACTGGAGTTGATCCAAATCGAGAACTGCCAGATCGGTCCTTCGTTTCCATTGTGGCTTCAAGTACAAACCAAGCTCAACTTTGTCATACTCAGAAACACTGGGATTGCAGATACAATACCCGACAGCTGGTTTTGGGGAATCTCTTCTGATGTAACTTACCTGATTCTAGAAAACAACAGAATCAAAGGTAGATTACCTCAACAGCTTGTGTTCCCAAAGTTAAACACCATTGATTTGAGCTCCAACAACTTCGACGGCTCTTTTCCTCTCTGGTCAACGAACGCAACAGAGCTGCGTCTTTACAATAACAACTTCTCGGGTTCTCTTCCACGTAACATTGACGTCTTGATGCCAAGAATGGAGAAGATATACCTCTTTCACAACAGCTTCACCGGAGAAATACCATCATCTCTATGTGAAGTCTCCGGACTGCAAATTCTCTCTCTAAGAAACAACCATTTCTCTGGTAGTTTCCCAAAATGCTGGCATCGTTCGTTCATGCTTTGGGGAATTGACGCGTCTGAGAATAACATATCAGGTGAAATACCAGAGTCTCTCGGTGTGTTACCTTCTCTCAGTGTCTTGCTTTTGAACCAGAATGCTTTGGAAGGTAAAATCCCAGACACTCTTCAGAATTGCTCTGGCCTCACAAACATTGATCTTGGAGGAAACAAGCTGACTGGGAAACTTCCATCATGGCTAAGAAAGTTGTCTTCTCTGTTCATGCTTCGTCTGCAAAGTAACTCCTTCAATGGCCAAATCCCAGATGATCTCTGCAGTGTTCCGAATCTACACATACTGGATCTCTCAGGAAACAAAATCTCAGGCCCGATTCCGAAATGCATCGGCAATCTCACAGCCATTGCGCATGATACAAGCTTCGAGGTGTTCCAGAATCTTGTCTACATCGTTACAAGAGCTCGTGAATATCAAGACATAGTCAATAGCATAAATCTTTCTGGAAACAACATAAACGGAGAAATCCCAGCGGAAATCTTGGGCCTCTCTTACCTTCGAATCTTGAATTTATCAAGAAATTCCATGGCAGGGAGCATTCCCGGGAAAATTTCAGAACTGGGTCGCTTAGAGACGCTTGATCTATCAAGAAACAGGTTTTCTGGAGCCATTCCTCAGAGCTTGGCAGCAATATCTTCTCTGCAGAAGCTGAATCTTTCGTTCAATAAACTGGAGGGGAGCATACCAAAGCTTCTGAAGTTTGAAGATCCGTCTATTTACATTGGAAATGAGTTACTCTGTGGGAAACCACTTGCTAAAAAATGTCCAAGAGATATCAATACCAGATTGTTGTAGTTTATTGAGCATAAGGTGCTAAGACAATGTACCTGATCATTCCCCAATAAGAATAAACTTATCAGCTCTAAGCTGGCGATGTTGTAACCACTTAAGACAAATCAATGCAATGAACAATGGAATTTTCAGGTGTCAATACAGAGTCATTTCCGAATAAAACTCGGAAATTTATGAAGAAGATTATTCCTGCACACTAATAACTACCTGATCAGGTAACTTTAAGCAGTTGAGAACAATCACCAGGCGGAATATACCAAAGAGCACGAAAATTCAAAGTGTAACAGATATCATGAAGAAATGGAACTAAAAATCTAAGGCAGAAGCACATTGGTAGAAAAGAAACCTGAAAAACTTACTTTCCATTAAGTCCCAATGCAAGGCCAGCAAGCACAACATAAGAGCCAAACGCCATGAAAGGAATGTATAAGTCTGGTGCGTTTATATCATAGATTGAAGGCTTGTATGAGAGTCTACCCCCAACTGGTTCCGATATTCTGCTCCAATGCCCCAAAGGTTGAAGCAAAGACCCACGTTAGTTAGTTAGTCCCTAGCATTATTAAGATAGGGACAGAAGAACACACACCAAAAAAGGACTAACTTACCCTATGTAAGAATGGAAATAGAACAATCTTCAATTTGTCACTTGAAAATAAATAAATAATATTGAGGATCAGAGAAGTAGCGGCTTATCTGTACATTTTCAAACGAGTAAAGAACTTCAAATTAATGAAAACCATAGCATTATTCTCGAGGTGGAATCAATGACCAAGAACCACTTACGTTGCTCTGCACATACTCTGAGCTAGATCCCAAAATTTTCTCAGCGTAAGCACCCAATCCACCAAGGATAAGCCCAGAGCCAGCTCCGATGAATGGATTCCCAAACGGCCCAGGCTCAGGGTTTCCCAGAGGTCTTGGCATCCGCGGCTGAGGCCCAACGTTATTGTACATCTCTGCCTTCAAACAAAAGGCAAAAGCAACACATTCAATTGACATAAAAGGTCTTGTCTCCTACTTCTAACTTATAAGCTCTTGATAAGATAACATGTTCATCTAAATGTTATCAATTCAAATTTTCAGTTTTAGTTGTTCATCCACAGACTAAATCACGAGTCCCCCGAGAAAGGATAGAGTCAACATCGACAGATTCTAGGACCGATACTCATCAATCATCATCATAACATATTAATCATAATGCACTTCCCATCTCTGTACGATTCCATCTAGGAGAATCCACAACTATGCACGAAGAACTAGCACCTACGCTTATCGATTGGAGAAGAAAACAAGTTCAAATTTAACAAGCAACCTGAGAGCTAAATCAATTAAAAGAGATCAAACCACGACAGAAGGAAGATTCAATATCACTAGTCGAAAATGAAATTTTCAATCCCGACCACTACCTTAGAGAGAGAGGCTCGAATCACCCAAACTGTGATCTGCGTCTATAGAAAGAACAACGAATGGGTGTTTGTGTTTCATTGAGATTTGAGAACACAGTTCTTCTCTGCTTCTGAGAATTAAGAATAATATTTCAAAATAAACCTCTACGTTTTACTTGTTTACAAAATAAACCTCTGCGTTTCACTTGTGACAAATTTACTTTTTGACAGTTTCATTTTGCAATATTTCCATTTCAATTAAAAGGCTTCTCTTCTCTTTGACATTGAGAGAGCTTTTGCTATTGCCTTCCTTTTTTACATTCGCCCTTTATAAGAGACATCGGCGATGATTGATGATTGATGATTGATGAGCCATCACCTTGTTGGGGGCAATGGTATTTCCCCCAATTGATTGATGTTTAAGTATTTGACCAGTACAAAGTTTCAATATATTAACTCTTCAACGTATAAATTTGAAAGAAAAACAAAAGGTAAAGTTTTGGTACCATCTCTTTTGGGTTATTAACCTAATAAAACTTGAGAAAAGGTAAATGTACGTAGACGTAGGTATGTTTTTTTTTGTTTTTAAATAGCTTGAAAGCTGAAACTTGCCGCTTTGTTTATCAGTTTATGGGTCATTGGGTCTGATGAATTTTTTTTTTATAAAACTACACTATTTACTCTTTGTAATTGTCTTCTCCATTGAATATATCGATGATGTCTAAGCACAATTCACTGTTATTCAATCATTGATTTTAAATTCTTCGTTAAAATCTAGTGTTATTGAATATGATATTTAGAAACCATGTTTTATAAGATTTTAAAGTTTGATGTTATTCAATAAAGATTTTCAAATCTTTTACTAAAATCTGGTGTTATTCAACATTTAAAGATTTTAAATATCTTTCTATAATTAATTCATTTGAAATGATTTACCTTTGGAATTGCATTAGTAAATGAGTGGAAACAAAATCTAAGGATTACTGCAAAGATTTTAAAATCTATATAAATGAATCCTATCAAAATTTAAAATCTATACAAATAAATTCTATCAAAATTTAAATCTTGATGATTATAAAACATAGAGAATTGATTTTAAATCATTCATCCAATAACATCCCGGTAGTGAAGTTCAAAAACTAAATATATAATTAGTTTGTTACTATAAAAAAAAAAAGGGGTAAAGGATTAAGATATGTAAGATGGGGAAAAAGGTGAGAAAATGATGGTTCAATGCAACTTTGGATGCCAGGTCTGTCTTCTCTCCTTTACACGCAAAACTATGCCGTTTTTGGATTTCCTTTTTATTTCATTTGCCTCTTTTATCTTTTTCTTTTCCAGTTTTTGCCTTTTTAGCATGCAGTAAATAGTTTTGAAGAATATAACCCAGACTGTATTAAAGGAAAAAAAAAACATATCAAACCAAACCGAGATAAGAGTTTCCTCAGCAAGTTTTTGGCAAACTAAATTGAACCGAACCAGAGATTAACCCTGTTAAAATTTGTTTTGTTTTGTTTTGTTTTTAAACCAAAAAATAACCGCAAAAATGTTCACATCTGATCGGCTAATTGCATTGATTATAATCAATACTCTTCAGTACTACTCATCATCACTTAGCATCAATGCAGGTTCGCGATGCATGTGCCATATATTTTGGGGACCTCTGACCACTGAAATCACCAAGTACTATATAATTATCATAACTATGTCAAATCAATTTAATTTGTATGGATCCATCATCCATGCATGGTTGGTTCGTGGTTATTAAATGTGACATGTACCGAAAGAGGAAAGACTTTAATATACATTGCCTTGTTTTCTAAACTAAAAACATTAAATAATTGAACCGGCTGGGTGTTTGGATTCTCCCGCCAAATTTGGCTCTTCTTGTCTTTTGTTTCATTTTGCTCCGGTTCGGCTCAGTCGACTTTGTCGAGACCAAGAGTTTTCTTCAGTGTTCCACGATGTTTTTCATTCTACTATGATGAACTTTCAAGTGAAAAAAGGAAAAAAAAATATATATAAATATATATATATATATATATATGTGTGTGTCTGTGTGCTTAGAATATCCAATTTTTATCGTTGACAGAAAAAATCGAACTTTTTCAATTCACAGAGAAATTCATTTCAACAGAGTAATGGTTTAATATCGAATTTAATTACATCTTTCGAGTTCAGATATGTGAAATGGCTAGAATAAGAATATAAGAGAACCTGAAAAAGTTTATACTAAACTTAAGTATTTTTTTAACCAAAAAAAAGAAACCTTGCGTATTTTCGGCTCTGCATATAGGAGGTTGGAAATTCATTGGGAATAAAAAATAAAAGTACACTGAATATGGAAAACGGATCAAACCTTGTATAAACACTTTTAAGGCTTCGAATAAAAACGGTACAAGAAATGGATGCAGAGCGGATAGATATTTGATTTTTCTTGTTGTTTTTTCCGATAACCCGGGGACCCCGTTGACGTATTTTCGTTCTAAAATTGTTTCTTATAGCTATTCTTCCATAATTTGTTTTTCTATGCTAATATATAAGATATACATTTCAGTTTTCAAAAAAACCAATGTGATTTTCAAATTTCGCGCAAATCTCTTTTTAATATTCATTTAAATAATCTTGGTTTTTCTCGGTTCAGTGTTTTATACAATATTGTAATGTCAAAAAAAAAAAAAAAAAATGTCTCACTCTGAACTAACTCAACCAGTACCCCAACATGGATTGGTTAGACACACGTCTGAAGTCAAATTTTTTGGACACTTTACATTTTTTTTTTGATAACTCAGAGGTAAATACTAGGCCTATGGAAGGGCCCAGACCAGTCCACGGATAGACCCTCTCTCGGGATATGCAAATGGACCCGAAAGCAGGGATCCATATCCGTGTGGGTGTCCAGAAACAATGTGTTGTAGTTTCACGCAGCAGGTGGATCGAATCTGAAACGTGTTGGCATCCCAGATCTGTGCCCTTACAACCTGACCACAAGGTTCTGGACGACACTTTACATTTTACAGTAAGATAATAAGCATAAGTATATAGATATACTCTTATTTTTCCTTTAACAAACAAAAAATATTATTTTTCGTTTCTCCCAAAACAATTTTACCTGGAAGTTTCAAACTTTGAATCAGCAGACAACATGTAACAGTCGATGATTTTTGTACGGGCGAGCTCAGAAGCAAAGAGATATACTAGCTAGCTAGCTAGATACTAGGCAAAATATTCATACAACAAGCTCTACAATTATATATGTTAAATATTTCTACCTATTGGAGATGGGATTTGGACCACTTGGGACTCCATGTTCACTGCCATTGAGCATCTTCCCCTTCCGCCATGTCGTCATCGGCCGCCGAACTTTAAACGTCTCTCTTCTTCTACCTTCCGACGATGTCACCGCCACATTACTGACGTGTTGAGCATTGGAGCCAATCCGGTGAGTTTGATCAATGGTTCTTTGATGGGTTTGGAGGACTAGAGAAAGGAAGAAGAAGAGAACAAGTGAAATGATGATGTGAGGAGATCTCATCACATGTTATACCAGTAATATATAATAATACAACAAAAGCAACAACACACACACACACAAAAAGAATTTATTTCCCTGGAGGGTTATTCAGAATTGAGGAGCTCTTAAAAGATCAAGAAACGAGTTTTGATATTTTTTTCTGTAAACTTAGAGCTAGTGTAGAGAGAGAGATGTGTGAGTTTGTGTATGCAGTTTTTTTTGGGTGTATTAATGCGTGGAAAGTGCGAGAGGGAAAAGAAGAAAATAAAAGAAAAAGCAAAGAATCAAAGATGGTACGACATTTTTTACTTTGTCTGTAGTGTGAATGTGAACTTTGAGGAATGATGGAGACTGGAAAATCAAAGGGTGCATATTTAAATATGACGTAATTTTGATATAAAACACACAACATTGATTTCTATTTTTTGGGTTAAAATCAATATTGATTTCGTCTTGCAATTTTTATAATTTACATTACTGTAAGAACTGTAATATTCAATTGTAGAGGATTTGATTTTGCAGGTAAACTGAAAGGCTGAAAGCTATCAACTTTGACGGAAAAAGACACATTTGACCAATTGATTTGGAGGTGTCGGAGACAAACACAAGCTGACGAACATTTTTTTTTGTTTTTTCATCTTATACTAGATTATAATCAATCAACAACAAAATTCAAACAAAAAGAAAAGGAAAAGGGGTGAAGAAAAGGAGAACGAGAACAAAATATTTACGGAAAATTAGCCACAAAAGACAAAGTCTCTTCCATGACAAGATTTAACAATGTCATGTTCTTATTTGGACATTTTCCATGTCATTGGTCAAAATATGTTTTTTGGTTTTCCCCTATTTTACTCTCCTAAATTAGGTAGAAATCGAGAGAGAGAGAGATTTTTTTTTTTTTTTTTTTTTTGCTTTATAAACTAGAATACATGTGATTTTAATATTCCAGGTGATTTGCTTACAAAATCATTTAAATATTTACAGCTTATCATGATTTTTACTGAATGATAATGCCTATAGTCCATGGTTAGTGTTGTCAGACAAGAAAAATAAACTGAATGGGTTAAAAAGTTTGAGTTATTTATAACAAGATTTTGTTTATAATATTTCACAAGAACAATCATTCGTGATAGAATAAAAGAGAATTCTGTAAAAGAATTTGTGTATTTCCTATAAATGAAATATTTATTCCAACTAATAAATAACTGTATTGGTTAAATTGAATCTTAAAAGAAAGAAAAAATTGATTTAACATCTCAAAGTAAATTTTAGCAACAAAGAGAAAACATCTCAAAGTAAACTACGTGGTGGCAATGCATCGCCGTGGTTAACGAAAACCCTTTGGCATTTTGATGTAGATGAAAATAGTGTGTCGGTAGCCATAGGATGAGGATTGTGGCATCTCGGCTGATTGTGGTCAGGATCTTTTTGCTGCATGAAACTTCTCTAAGATCAAACTTCGACTGGTTTGATATCTTCAATGAATTCGTAACTTGTAAAATTTTGCTTTCCAACGATATTTTCCGATCGGTTTAACAAAAAAAAATGATATTTTCTGATCGTATTCTTGTAAAACCGACATATCACATTTCTAAAATTCATAATTGTTGAAATAAATATTTCACATCATTCATCAATAAATTTCCATGTGTCAAATACTTGAAGTATATCTTTTTCATGTAATAGTTAAATTGTTGATTTAGTATAAATTATCATTGATCTTATTTTCACATGAAGGCCCTAAACTATTAAATACTAGAAATTGATCTACGTGTTGCAATCCGATCCAAAACCCCAATAATCTGGTATACAAAGCATATCGTGTATTTCTTACCCTTAATTTTATTGCTAAAATAATGAAAATATCCGAAAATGTCTCTCCATGCTTACAATACTCATTATTTTTGGCATTCTCACTTTCGAGTTTAAAGTTCATCCATTTGTGAACCTTTGTTCATTCTCATCGACATTCGGTCTTTTTCAATTTGTTTTCAAATGTTCATCCTTCTCTCAGGAGCATTTATGAGCTCCTGAAAGTATACTCTTTCTTGTTTTCATCATAAATGACTCATCAAGCAACATACTGAACCGTGAATAATTTTATGACCCAACTCATAATGAATTGTCTTCATCATTTTTTTGTTTTCCGACTCTTCCAACCAGTTGTGTAGTCTTATTTTGATTTGAGCGTAAAATCGTCTTAAAAAAAACTACGATAGTATTCATGATCTCCTTACCAGACTCTGGAAAATCCAGGTTTGCTCATAAGTGCACCCACCTTCTGAAAAGGTCTCATGTAACCATCATTGAACAGAAGTATATCATTAATCTCTCGTTCATCCCCAATAGTTTGAGAACATGATTTTGTACCAAATATATACAACTATGCATATACAATTTAACCCCAAAAAAAAACATCACTAAACAATATTAATAACAAAAAAAAAAACATATACAAACCATTGTTTTGTTAAGAATAGTTTATACTCGATTTTTGTTTAATTATTGGTTTGACTCACCTCTCGTGTAACCCATTAGTGATGAAACCAAGATTGTTGATCGCAACCATATTTTACGGCACTTCAATTCTTCGTTCAAACGAACTCAACAGAAAATTTTGTTTTTATGTAAGAAACTTAAAATAAAGACATGGTTGCAGTCGTGTCACGTTGTCCAACATGTGCGACCATGTAGGATCAAATATAAGTGCTAGAGTTATGGAGTAGATCATTTTGGTTTCTTTTTAGTATAACTCAAGGAATGGAAATCTTATAAATAAGATTTTAATTTATCTTTATCAGTTATCACTTTGGTAGGTTTTAGACTCTGGTTTAGTGATTTAAACATATGTACGACTAGATGTTAATTTATAATATAATCTTCTTCTACATTAAAACACTATACACAATAGTTTTAAACCACAAATTCACAGTATTGAGTTAGCAAACAAACAAAAACCTCGGAATCTTGATCTAGAAAGCTATGTAGTTTTAAAAATGTATAATGAAAATAAATCAAGCTAATTCCACCTAAATAAAAGAGTTGATCTTGATCCAAATGTTAATCCAGTTTATTGGTCCCTACTTGCCAACGGCTAATTCACCCAACGGCACCTTTGGACTCTCCGCTTTCGGACCCTCCACGCTTTCATCTTCATTAATATTCTAATTAATTAGGAGCACTAACTACTAAGTACTATAACTAGCAAAGTTAAATGATCTTTATTGACACCTACATAAATCCCAACGCTAAAAACTTTCAAAATTTCATTTTTAATAGTCCGAATTAAATGAACGATTTCTGCATTTCCCGTATAAAACACCTTAGAAGCTTTCCTCGAGACCCTCGACATACTTGTCTTCCCATACTTTTACACTCTGTTTTATATTCTTTCTTTGTCCGACACGTTTCCAAGTTTAGAGGATTAACACAGAACAATTCTAATTTTTTTCTTTTACTGTTCGCTATATGAAAACCTTCTAAAAATAGATAAACAAAACACTGTTGTTACTTAATTTCTGCTTCTTCATTGTTACCTTGTCTTTAGAGTCTTAACGCCACTCGTTACTCTGTTTTTAGCTGAAACGGCGAGAAAATTTAGTGTCTTCAGTAATCAGAAAACAAACTTTTCTTCTTCTTTTTTTCTTTCCCCCTTTGGAGAGAGAAACGTTTTGATTTCTCTTCCATTTCCTAAGATCGAGATCCGATCAAACATAGGTCTTTGTGTTGTTTGTCTTCGTCTTTGTGATCGTTGACGACGAGGTCAAGTCATTCACATAAAAATGGCGTCTTCTCAGGTAGAGATCGCCTCTTTACGATCCAACTTCGGATGTATCCTCAGAGATCGCAACCGACGGCACAACAACGACGAAGTCGTTTTCCAGAAGAATCTGAAAGCTCAAGTGAAATCTGCGGCGATCTCCGACGAGAATTCGCGGAACAGAGTCGATTCTAGGATTGGAAACAAGCTGAAAAGGAACAACAAAAGCCGTCTTGGATCGCCGGAGAAACCACGTACCAGAAAAGGGAACAACTTTTCCGACAGCCCGAAACCTTCGAAGAGAAACGACAATCTCGGAGGAGCTTCTTCTCTAGTGCAGATATGGGAGGCGAGGCTGAATCGAACCAACGGCGGAAACTCCCCGATCCATGGCCAATCAACAGAGAGCTGTTTATCAGCGAGCGTTCAAGAAGAAACCCACCTTTCGGCTCCGTCCATCGACGGAGAATCTGAATCGGAGAACGAATCGAAGAAACCTGATCGAACGGTGGAGATTGAATCCGGAACTCTCAATTCGGTTTCTGATTCCGGCGAGAGCAGATTGGGCCAAGTCGCTGACATTATACGGAGATTGAAGCAAACCGCCGGCGATAATGGCGCTGCCGCCGACATGCCTATCGTAAAAACGCCGACGCCGGAGAAAAGCACTTTCCCGGTGGATACTTGTTCGCCGCGAATCCGAGGACGGCAAGCTTTATCCGATTTGCTCACGCATCTGGAACGTGACCGTCACCGCGAATTGGAGTCGCTTCTTGAACGCAACGCAGTTTCTAGGTTTCCTCAACGCGGTCGCCTCCAGGTACTTGCATTTTGAGAAACTACCCAAAATTTCGACATCATTTACACAAACAGACCACAACTTTCTTAAGTTACAAAATTAACCCCGTTACCGTGTTGAAATCGAAATCTCTCGTTTATTCTATGTTGCACAGTCGATGTTGCGGCTAAGGAGTCTCAAACGAGGCCTAGCGATTCAAGAGCGACATCGATCTACCGCAAAAACATTCGATTTGAATCGCTTCGAACATGGTTCTACAGTTCTCCATCTAAGGTATCAAGAACCTCTGTTTTGCTTCTTACAAGTTCATGAACTTATTTTTCTGAACTCTAATACTGTAACGCAGAGAAAAATTCCGGGAAAACGCAGCAAACGCCGCCGCTAAAGGAGAACAGAGAAAAGGCCAACAATCCACCATAGAAACTGAGAGTATACGGTCGAAAGAAATCAGTATTCTTCTAAAGACTTCTTCCACGGAGCGGTTAAGCCCTCGAAACCATAAGACAGAGGAAGCAATCTTACGCAAGAACGAAACTGCATCAAAAATGAGTTACCTTCAGCAGCAAGAAACTATATTAGCAGAAGCTTTGAAAAGAAAACTGGATAACACTAGCCCACACATCATCGTAACTCATCAAGAACCGCGGATACTGGAGAGCGAGGTAGCGAGCAAGGTAGAAAGCGTTACCCATGGAACTCGAGAAACACCGTTTCTTGAGCAACAAGAAACGGGATGGGAAGTGCAAGACGAGTATGAGGATGAGCAGTCTTATTACGAAGAAATGAGCTATGACTGGTTGGCAGAAATATCCCGGCCTCGGACGTATTGGGAAAATCTGAGAAAATCACGATATCTGGAAGTGATGAACACTCGATCTGACAAAGACGATATATGCAGACTTCTCGAGAGGTAAAAACCAAATCAAAGAACCCTTCTTTCTTAATTCAAATAAGCTCTTTAAAGATCCTAAAATTGGTTCTATCGATCATACAGAAGAACAGTTTCATACTTTCTCCAGAGCGGATTGCGAGAGAAGATCGATAAGCTCATAATGTCTCGTGTTCAGACAAATCCGGCTCAACGGATTGAAGAAGTAGGTAAAGAGGAAGAGAAATGTGACATAGGCGAAGAGGATGAAGACAGAGACGATTCGAGCCAATCGTCATCGCAGATATTTGCGCCTTCTCCGCCAGGATCATGGAGTTCTCAGGACACAGGAGTTACTTCCACACCTGACTTATTACCTCTGCACAATCTTCAGTCCACTGTGAGTCTTCTTTTCTTGTCGAAACTGTGATCAAGTTTGCTGAGATTGGCATTTATATATACTTCTTGAAAATGATTCAGGAGATGGGGATTATAAGCGATTTGAGATCGCAGATTTTACAGCTCCAAATAGAAATGTCTGAGCTACGAGACTCCGTTAAAACGTGTTTGGACGTAAACGCCAGTCTTCAAAAGTCAGTTCACCGAGAAAATCCTCTGAAACGCAAATGCTGCGTTTGTAACGGAACCCAAGTTGAAACACTTCTATACAAGTAAGAAAACAACTCACCAATCTTTGGTTATTTAAAAAACATTTCAATTCGGCTTTTTCGGGTTTTGATTTTTTAAGTTCATTTCGGTTAGGTTTAAAAAGTATTGTTTTTAGCTTATATTTTGATTAAAAAAATAACTAAAAAATATCCTTTTTAGTATATATTTTAGTTTAATATATGAATATTCAATACAGTTCAGCTTATTCAGCATAAAAATATTGTTGCGAATCGGATTTTTTTTTTTTTTTTTCAGTTTGTTTCAGACTTCAATTGAAAAAAATTCGATTCGGTTTGGTTTATACATCCCTACAAAATTTATATTGCGTTTGATCTATGCAGGTGCGGGCACATGTGCACATGCCTGAGATGTGCAAACGAACTACAATGTAATGGCGGGAAATGCCCGATTTGTCGTGCTAAGATCCTAGACGTTGTTCGCGTCTTCGTCGATTCAACAACCTGAAATTAATATAACCAAACGCTTCAAAACGCTGACGATATTTCACTTAACCCTACTTACGTACGTTTTTTTTTGTTCCTCTGTTTGCTCTCAAGTTTGACTGGAGCGCGTTTGCGTTTTGAATCAGCGTCCGAGATTCATATCTATGCTCTTTATAGGTGAATTACTAACCGAACCTCTTTTCTTGACGTTGAAGTTTTCTTCTTGTAAAGATACACATGCCTTTCACTTTCCTTCCATCAAGTTTGTACGAGGTTTAGTATTTAGTGTTTACCGTTTATTTTATATATTTTTAGTATATACCAATTTTAAAACAATGACGGAAATTTTTCCAAGAGTACTACTTTCAGTTTCATTAAAAAAGAAAGGTGAATAATGCCATAAACAGAATGTTTGATGCAACGATGAAACATGTCAAAGGCTCATAATCATAATCCTTCATCAATTTGGATAAGTACACACTCGAATCTAAGAAACGACAAACATAATTCACTGATTGATCATTCTTAAATGGAGAATTAAGCCGAAAGCAGAGCAAAACAAAACAGAGCATAAATGTTTGAAGCAAAGATGAAAGATCGATTTTTTCCAAATGCTCATAATCATAAGTAGTTCATCGATTTGGTTACGCAGAGACTCAAGTCTAAACAGACGACAAAAATTCTCTCTCCGTTGATATATACAGACCGATCATTCGTAGATACGAACATACATTATAGTAAAGCTTACTGCTCTGTTTTATCTTCGTGTTTCACGCGTTCTGTGCCGCTAAGAACGTATTGAAGTCATCTCTAGCTTTAAGCAGCCGTGGGGTGATACACGATCGCGGCGAATTCGGGCACGAAACAGAGGTAGTGGTGGAGAATCTGACACGGCGTTGCGGTGACGTCTCAGCAGAACCCCTTTGTTGTCTTCCCGACAGAGAACTTCTTGTCTTTAGAACGCTTCTCAAAGCTACACTTCCTGTTTCCTTGTCGAAGAAGAAACCTGAACTTACCGGTTCCTGCACATCTCGGCCATCTCCACCGCCACATCTAATCATTTCCACCGGCAGATCGAAGTACAATCGGCCATTCTCTTTGGCCAAAGCCGTAGTTGAAGCCCAGGAGCCACACTCGAATTTCTCGAGCGAGGCACTTAGAGAGACAGTGGAGTTTGAGAACGATGACGCTTTGATCATTTTCTTCTTTATAGAAGAATCGTCGCTTTTTGGTGACCTCATAGGTTTTTGCTTCCCAAACCCAGGGAGGGATAAACAGAAGGCATTGCACTTGAAATCTTCTTCTTCTTGGTAGAGGTTTTTTTCAGGATACCGAGATTTTCGTAGAGAAAGCATGGATTCTTGGTGGCTAAGCTTCTTTTGTGGTTTCATCATCTGCTCGGGAAGGACAGGAAGCGGCACGGCATTGTCTCTTGGCGGAGACATCGCCAGAGGTAAAACCATTCTGAAGCTTTCGTCTTTCGCCGAAGAGCGGGAGAATCTTGGGGAAACAATGGTCTTCTCGCTCTGCAGAGCCGTCTTCTTCGCCAAGAAATTGATATTAGAATTAGGGCTAGGGTTTTCACCTGGGAAAACGCTGAAGCCTTGCCACTTGTCGTTGCTCCATTTCTGGGTAAAACCATCTTCAAACACAATCAACGCTGGAGGAGACATGACAAACTCAGAAATCTAAGAAAATACTATAGATGGTGAACAAAAAGGTGAGATTTATAGGGTTTGGGTTAGAATTCTCCGAGTATATATATAAGTGGGGAAGAAGGAAGTGGAAAGCACGTCTATGGCGGCGTGGAGAAGTAGTGACTAACATGTTGGAATTTTAATACAGAGGCGGTGTGAAGAAGGACTTACATGATAATATTTGAATATACTAATTCAAGAAGAAGATACATGATAATATTTGAATATACGAAATCAGTGTCTCCATATTTTGACCATAAGCTTCTTATGAGTGTTGTGTGAGGTACGTGAGGATAATCAAATGAATTGAGAATCTTGAAAAAGATAATATAAAATGATTTGAGAACTAATAAGAGATATTTGGTTTAATTAACTTAATAAATGTATAGGCATGTTTAAACTACATATACGATAAGAGATATTTAATTTTTGTTTTTTGGTCAAGAAGACATATTTATTATAAACTTCTTTTTCTATTAGGTTATTCAACTGGGGACTTAGAAGTTTATTTTTTTTTAATTTATGTTATTGGAAATATTTCATGCGTTGATTTTTTGTATGATTTAAGGGAGTTTTAGAATGATCTTCTAGTTTTAGAAAGTACAAAAATCAATTCCATGATTTTATTTTTCTGTGCTCTTTCAGATCATTTCAATTTTTTTATATATATAATCAATTAACAATTTATCTAAACACTTGTCAAAACTAATTTTTCTTTTATAAATTTACTTTGCAAGACTTCTCAATAAAAGAGTACTGATCATTCCACTTGGGGTATTGACATTATAGACGAAGAAAGAAATGTCGGCAAATGAAAATACAATGATAAAAGTCAATTTTACATTGTCATTAAAATCAGTATGTACAAAAAAAAAATTAAAACCAATATAGATTTTTTTGGGTACTATATTATTATTAAAAAGAAATGGAAGAAGCAGCAAATACTTAACTTGGTTATTGGAAAGGAAAACACGTAATTGATTAATGGGCCAAACATAGAAGCCCAAATTTTGAAGAGCCTTTTCGTTCTAAACCCTAAACCGGGAAGAAGGAAAGAAAGGGTTTGCTGACTCTCTTCTTCTTCTTCTTCTTCTTCTTCTTCTTCTTGATCCGACCTGTCTCCTGATACGTCGAAAAGCTCTCCTGAGTCAGTAACCCTTCCCCAATGTCCGTACACGTGAAGGTACCTAATTTCATTTCAATACCATACTTTGTTTGATTTTGCTTTACCTTTGGTTCCGTCTGATGAGAAATCACCTCTGTTTTAGTTTTTAGGGCAATCAGAAAGTCTCCAACTTTATTCAATTTAAACACTTACAAGTAGTTAGAATGGTATACCGACTCAATTTCCAGTTAGAATTGTTGTAGAAAGATCCAATTCATAGGATTGATCTTCGGCCTAGAGTTAATGGATTACGAATAGATGTCTGATCTTTTAGAATTTAGCTAACCCAAAAAGAAAAAAGAAAAAAGAAAAAAAAAGGTTGCTCTTTTGAAGGCATGGAAGGTTGTGTTGTTTAGATTAGTTTCTGTCATTGTTTAGGAGGAACCTGTGCTTGTCCCAAACTGCGATGTCGAGAATTCAGAGCTTGCAGTTTTCAATGGAAATGGGGAAAGTGAGCTTGAGGATCTTGGGACTTGCGTAGATGAAATAACTGAGAGAGTGAATCAGGTGACAATTGCTTTCACTTGGGGTCGTCACTACTTTCTTATTTCGAATCTCTTACCGATATATTGGAGTGCAGCTTGAGCAAAAAGTTGTGGAGGTTGAACAGTTTTACTCTACCAAAGATGGAGCAGCTCAAACAAATACTTCTAAGAGTAACTCGGGCGGGAAAAAGGTTGCTATTTCTCAACCAAACACCTCCAAGTGTATCTCGGCCGGGAAAGAAAAAACAAAGGGAAAACATGTTTCCAGCCCTGAACTTATGCGTCAATTTGCTACAATTATTCGTCAGGCAAGAAAAGAAAAAAAATTGTTTTCTTTTTATGTTACGATTTTCAGATGATGATGAAAATTCAAAGCCTGGTTCTTGGATTACTCTGTTTACTGCTTCCTTAGCTTGCCGAGAATATACTGCTTACGCAGTGTTTGCTGTATTCAAACCTTTTCGTCTTCTTTATCTCTTAGATTGCTCAACAAAAATGGGCATGGCCGTTTTTGGAACCTGTTGATGTTAAAGGACTTGGACTCCATGATTATCACAAGGTGAAGATTCAAACCTTGCTTTTTTTTACTTTGTGGGCCTAAGTAATTTTATGGTATAAGCAAATTCCATGCTTCCATGGAATTTCGCTGAAATGAGTGTTTTCAATAAACCATGATAGCTTCTGTTAATTTCTTAACAGGTTATAGAGAAGCCGATGGACTTGGGAACTATCAAAAGTAAAATGGAGGGTTCGGAGTATAGCAATGTCCGGGAGATATATGCTGATGTTAGGCTAGTTTTCAAGAATGCGATGAAATATAACGAAGAAAAAGATGATGTCTATGTGATGGCTGAATCGCTGTTGGAGAAATTTGAGGAGAAATGGCTTCTCATAATGCCTAAACTCGTCGAAGAGGTACACCAAATGTTCATTTTCCAAGTATTCGTCTTTGTAATAATTTCAGTGATGTGTTAACTGCTTTGGTATGAACAGGAAAAGAAACAAGCAGAGGAAGAAGCTCAGGAGCATGCAAATAAGCAGCTTGCTCTGGAGGCTGCTCAAGCGGACGAGGCTAGGGATTTAAGCAACGAAGTAAGCATAGGCAAAACCCTTTTTTTTTTTTTGGTTTTGCTCTGTTTCAGGCCATTGATTATCGTAGGTCAGTTTGATGATTTTTTTTCTTGCACTTATCTTTAGCTATATGAGACGGAGCTGGAGCTGGAGAGACTCCGGGAAGCAGTAGTTCAGAGATGCAGGTGTAACCAACCTCCTCTGTTAATGATTTTACCTTTAATGAAGGTTCTTACTTCTGAACTAAGTTTTTCGTTTGATTGTGAAATGAACAGAAAACTGTCTACTCAAGAAAAGAAGGGACTTTCTGCAGCTTTAGGTCGACTCTCTCCCGAGGATCTGTCTAAGGCTTTAAAAATGGTTTCAGAGAGCAACCCTAGTTTCCCAGCTGGAGCACCAGAAGTCGAACTTGACATCGATGTTCAGGTAAATAAACACCGAAATCTTCCTTCATCCAGTTTCTTTGTTGTGGTTTTGCATCAGAATTTTGGTTTTTAGCGGTTTTTTTATCTGTTTCCTCTGTTTGTGAACAGACTGATGTTACTTTGTGGAGACTGAAGGTGTTTGTGCAAGAAGCATTGAAAGCAGCTAACAAGAGCTCTGGTGGAACAAACGCCCAAAACAATAACAATGCTGGAGACATGAACAAGAACAATGCGAAAAGACGGAGAGAGATCTCTGATGCAATCAATAAAGCTTCAATTAAAAGAGCTAAGAAAGCCTGAATCTCTTTTCTTTTCTCTCTGTCTGTCTGTGTATTGATCCACAAGGAACAAATGAGTTTGGTGAACACCAATCTAAATTAAGAGAAACTTTCCAGCTCCATTGCGCATTTTGCTTCAAACATTCAGCACACTGTAGATGCATATATCTATAACAGAATTATACAAGAATGAATGGGTAAAAAAAAATCAATCTGAAACAACAAAAAAAAATGTAATAAATCTGAGATACAAACGATATTTAAACAAAAAAGATTCTTCGGGGAGAAATCTGACAAATCTATTCATAAGATCTTCAGTTTGAGACTTTGAGCCCCAGGCTTTTGTCTATCACAGAATTTTTGACTAATGAGTTACTTTGACCCATATACTTTCATCCTACTGCAGTATCGAACATAAATGTGTCAAAACCAATGAGACAATATGTATAACGATAAAGAAGTTTAATTCGAAATATATTATTTAGTTGCATATATGTATATGCCACTATATATTTAATTGCTACTAACCATGATTTCTCTTATTAGGAGTTTGGAGAGATGAGACTACCTTTGGGTCTAATTCTAATTCGGTCAAATCAACACAAAACTAAGAATTTATTTGTTTAATGAAACAATAGAGAATTGATGATCAACTGTTTTTAAAAAAAATTCCGAAATAATAATGATACGAGTTTTCTACAAAAGAAGTGGATAAGGCGAGTCATTGCCACGCCTTTTGTCGAGCACGTAAGATAACAATTTACATCATCAAAAGCCTGCCTCTTAGGATCCTCGACTTGTCATTCTCCACATGTTTCAATTTTCATCGAGCTAATTTACTTTTCTTTTGATTTTAATAAATTTCAGCTGCGGCACCCCACCACTGACATTAAATAAACATGAACAAACAAGGGACATTACAACAACTGAACATAGTATCAGAGACATTGACCTCACAATCATTGATCAAACGATCCCTTTCGAAACTCTAAACAAGTTAATTTTATTTTATTTCGTTCCAAAAATAAGTCCAATAGAAAAGAAAAAAAATTCAAACGAGACGGTCAGAAAGCTCCCATGAAATAATCTAAAGTAGCAAACATTGATGAGAGACTCTGATCTCGTCTTGTTACTTGCATCCTTCATTTTGAATGTTGATAACTACGATGCCACGATATGTCTACACTTTAATGGCAGAAGTGACTAACTTTAGTTTGTTTTCATGTAATTTTTTTGTTTTACTTTATTGATCAATCTAATTGATATACAAAAAAAAATAAAAACAAAAGTTTGGCGCGTGCCGAGCGTAGTAATAACAACTAATAACACATCAAATATTCTCACACGCTTAAAAGATTCTCATGTGACGAAGCAAATAAATCACTCATCAACACGACATTGACACGGCTCCTTTTTATAGTTGTTAAACATTACTAGTGAATAAATTATGAAGGAATCGGCCACGTACGTATTACAGTAATTACGTAATGAATTGCCTTGATTCTGTAATCATATTCTTACAGTTACTACGTAAGTCCACATGTCTTTTGCGGATTTGAACCAATTAAAATACAAAATATTGTTTTCTCAAAAAAAAAAAATACAAAATATTGTTACATTGTACTATTAAAAATGATGGATTTCCAGCTATAAAATCAAAATCAATTGATAACGAATAAATTGATTCGTTAACCTTAAATATTAGTTTAGAAGTATTCCAATTTTTGATGTAGAATTTTAGCTGATAGACTTATTTGAACTAAGGAAAGAAGACGCATAATCATTTTAAAAATATCATATCAAAATTATTAATACGGTTGTTTAAAATGTAAAAAAAAATTTTTTGTGAAAACATCAATTGATAATGAATGGACTGATCCATAAAAGTTTTATATACATATTAAGGTTGGACCAATTTTCCCTTTAATTTTCAGATTTCATAATATCTGGTAGATTATAGAAGAATTTGAAAATGATACATATAAAGAAAAAAGAAGATAAAATAGAGAAAGAAGAGGATGAGTCATAAGTAGGATACAGTGCCGTACGGTAAAGCTTAACAGTCGACTGTCAGTAAGGTCAGCAGAATGATGGGACCCACAACTTCGTTTAAGTTAACCGAAGAAAAAGGACAGTGTATGCCACGTGTCAGTGACGTGGTCCAACTGCCAATAACCGACACCAACCTCCTCCTTGATCTTCCTATATCCAATTAAGTACATCTTTTCTTTTGGCTTAAAGATACTTCTTTCTTTTTTAAAAAAAAAAAAATTTCACACTTAAAAAATACTTCTCCAATCTTAGTAATCTCCTTAATTAACTTAGGTTTTTATCCATCTGATTTGTTCTCATCCATTTCATTTTATAGGATTTTTTTTATGAATGAACAGAGATTAAGATATTCAGACTAATCTCTAAAATCAATAATTAAGCGTTTTTTTTTAAAGATGAGCTAATAGTAAAAATATGTAGATTTTGAAGAATTAACCTGAATCCACAAAAATATTCATCACTCAGAACTCGTCACCATATCCTCGCCCTTTAGTTAAAAATATAAAATATGTTTTTTTACGTATTTGATTTTACTCAGCTATATTTTGACATATGACAATAATAATAAATCGATATAACGCGAACCAGCGCTCGACAATAGGCATGGCTCTTCTACATATTGAAAAAAAAATTGTGGAATTTAATTTATCTTTCTTTTGGAAACAATTAAAACACAAAACTAGTAAGTATATAAAAAACAAAATAGTCGTATCCAAAATTTGTTTTTATGTAAACCAATATTAGTTTGAAAAATAATATATTCTATTAACAGTCGATTTCTATGTAGATATTTCTCTGGCATTCTTATATTCTCTCATAACAAACAAGAATTTTAAGCATAAAATCTCTTATCGCATAAAAATAAAATATCTTGTCAAACTTGTTCATTTTACGAACAAGTTAACGTGTTTGTACTTTTGTTGTCGACAATGTTGTTTTTTAAAAAGGCATTAGATTGAAGCACGTAGGAAAAGCTGAGCCACAAAATAAATGAAAATGGAACATTTGACCGTGGAATTATGGTACACACGACGCGTGGCGTAATGTAGCATGTAGGGTAACACTGTTGGGACTCACCTTCGGAATCGGTAAAGAAAGTCTCGCCTGCGTGGCCCGTGGGTTACTTTGTCACCTTCCATACTTCTATAATAATATTTATAATATGTTAATAACTAATATACGTAAATCTGATGTAAAATAAAAATAAAAATGAAAATCTTAGGAAAAAAACTGACCATAGTTCGTGAAACCATCGTCCAAAATTCTTATTTAGCTCTACAAGAGCATCATTAGTATGATATTATCTGTTTTTAATTAAATTTGTATAATTTTGTTTTTAGATTATTTTTTAAAAGATATCATATTAATTGAAATTAGGCGATAATTATATACAATATAATTTTCGTCTAATATTTAGATGTGAGACTTTGATTGATGTTCAACAGTTATCTTATCGGATTTACAATAATTTAAGTTTTTGATTAATTCCAATATAAAAATGATCTTCATGGTGGATCATAAGAACTCAAAGGAAAAACCTTTACTAGTTCATGTTGGAGGAGGGTGATCTTTTCTTATTCACCTATTATGCTACTGTTGTGAATTAGTTAAGGCTAATCAATATTTATTGACGATAATAGAAAATGTCATATCTCTCAGCTGTGTCCACGGTGATTTTTAAGATAATTTAAATCTGGATAGAATTTCTTTATAGTTTATTTATACTTTTCAATCTCTGTTTCAAAAATCGTATGCTATTTTCCGCATCTTTTTTTAAATTCTAGAACTATGTTTGGTTTTTGAATTTTTAGATGAAAAAATTATTTTTTAACTTTTTAATTAATAAAAAAGATGGAATTGTTTAGTGGCAAAACTACTAAACACATGTATTGTTAGCAATTTTTTCTCATATCCACCATCATTATATATTTTCAGATTTTTCATAAAGAACATTATACATATTGTCAAACACCATAAAAGATATTTAATGGCATATGGCATGGAAAATAAAATTGAAAATAAAATAAATATTTTAATATTTTTGGAGTCTCTTAATTACTATTACTTTTAATTGTAAATCTATCATATCTAAGATATTAAATTTAAATTAATTAGGTTGAAGAGGGTTTTCTTTTTAAGGGTTTTGAGAGGTGGAAGAAGCCAAGGGAATTTGCCGCTGCTTCTCTTCTCTTATAAATATGCCTTTATTCTCTTTCCCTCATACCCAACAAAAAGCCCAGGAAACAGTTTTGATTTTTGAGATATCGTAACAGAATCTGCAGGAATCAAATTTTTTTTTTTAATTTGTTTTTTTCGGTAAGACAAAACCCAAATGTTGTTTTTTTCATTTTCGCAGCTAATATAAACCCTGCGATATTTTACCTATCTGTCTTCAAGGATTCTCTGTTTCATAAGCTTCTGGCTTCTCTCTGTAGCCTTCTCTGTTACACTGTTTGCTCATCTCTCTCTCTCTCTCTGTGTCTCTGTCTCTCTCTCTCTCTCTCTCGTGTACCCACCTGATTCTGCTGTCTGTGAAATAGATGATCTGAATGAGATTCTGCAATTTCCCTTCTCATTGATTTGCTTTTCTTATAATCTGGTTTTGTGACGTTTGTTCAGGATACAAAAATCGTTAGAAAGGAGACGATGAAGTACGTGCTTGTAACGGGAGGTGTTGTGAGTGGATTAGGAAAAGGAATCACAGCAAGCAGTATTGGTGTTCTTCTTCAATCATGTGGTCTTCGCGTTACTTGTATCAAAATCGGTATTTTCATTCTTTCATTGAGTTCAAAATAGTGATGTTTCCTTACGGAGCACTCAATCTCTTTTCTCTTACCCATCTCTAGATCCTTATCTCAACTATGATGCTGGAACCATATCCCCTTATGAACATGGCGAAGTGTTTGTCTTAGACGATGGCAGTGAGGTAAATAAGAACCCAACTTGTCTGTTGTGTTCTTCTACCTTTTTCGATTTAAAGACTTCAACTTTGAAACAAAAATTAAAAACCTTTTTTGATGGGTTTGGACAAAAAGGTGGATCTGGATCTTGGAAACTACGAGAGGTTTCTAGGTTCCACATTAACTCGCGATAACAATATCACTTACGGGAAGATTCATCAGGTTAAGTCATTATATCTCTTCTTACCAAATGTTTTTATTTTTTTTGGTTAGTTAAGATTTATCTGCAACAACTCACAAAAGCTCCTCTATTGTCACAGTATGTTATGAATAAAGAGAGGAAAGGAGATTACTTAGGGGCTACTGTTCAGGTAAATGAATGAAGTCTCAACATTTTCTATTTTGTCATACGCTCTAGAGTTTAAAGTTTTTGCTAGTGATGGATTTTAGATTGTTCCTCACATCACTGATACAATTAAAGAATGGGTGGAGAGAGTTGCAATGATTCCTGTAGATGGAGAGGAAGGTCCTCCTGATGTTTGCATCATCGAATTAGGTGGAACTATAGGTAACTAAAAAATATAAAAAAAAACAGCGAGAAGTTCTGTTTCTATGTTGCTTCTTCTGTTATATGAATATAGAATTGTGTTTGCAGGAGATAATGAATCTAGGCCTTTCACTGACGCACTTAGCCAATTATCATACAGTGTAGGTAAGAAAATTCATCCTCTACCATCACTAGTGATCCTTTAAGATATGTAATTGAAGTGGTTCAATGTTAAATTGTGGTTTAAGTTCAGGACCTGAGAATTTCTGTCTGATCCACGTCACCCTCGTGCCTGTCCTCAGTGTTGTTGGTGAACAGGTATGTATATATATTTACAGAAATGAAGTATGATCTGTATGTGTATGTCTTTGAAAAGCTTCATTTTTTTCTTATCTGTTATTTCAGAAAACAAAACCAACACAGCATAGCATTAGAGATCTACGAGGCTTGGGCTTGACACCTAATATCATAGCTTGTCGAAGCACAAAGGTTTACTTGTTCATCTTGGTGTGATATCCTCTTGTTCTATTATAAAAACTCAACCCTTATTTTCTCTTTTTCTGATAGGTACTTGGTGAGAATGTAAAAGCAAAGCTATCTCGATTTTGCTATGTTCCGGTATGATGCATTCTGTTTTAGTTTCCCCTTGTTGTCTTGTTTACACGAAATCTCGGTTTTGTTTTTTTAATCAGCTTTCACACTTGTTGTTTTCAGATTCAGAATATCTTCTCTCTCTATGATGTTCACAACATCTGGCACATTCCTTTGTTGCTGAAGGTACGATTTTTCAACTACTGGGTTATATAGTGTAAGCTATTAAGAAAAAATCATCAAAGGCAACACTTCTCTTCATCTCTTAAAACAGGATCAGAAGGCTCATGAAGCAATCTCAAAAGTCCTGAACCTTTCTGGTATTGCTAAAGAACCTTCTTTGGAGAAATGGGCTTCAATGGTGGAGATTAGCGACAATTTACATGTACCGGTGAGTCTCAACTCCCAAAGAATTGAATAGTTTGTAGCCTTGATGTCTCTTTCTTAACCCACCAAGTCAATATTTACAGGTGAAAATCGCTGTCGTGGGGAAATATACAGACCTCTCAGATGCCTATCTCTCTGTTTTGAAGGTAAAACCTATACATCATGGGACATTTATTCTCTGTGTATGGTTTAATGTTGAAGTGACTTGCCGGCCCTGTCTCATTGTTTTTCGGTCAACT
This sequence comes from Kernera saxatilis, assembly GCA_900406395.1. NCBI lineage: Eukaryota > Viridiplantae > Streptophyta > Magnoliopsida > Brassicales > Brassicaceae > Kernera > Kernera saxatilis. The sequence goes on along the minus strand of OVAY01000203.1, from coordinate 8,363 downwards.
TGTTTAGGCCCTTGTGCATGCTTCTGTGGCTTTTCGGAAAAAGCTTGTAGTTGATTGGGTTCCATCTAGTGATCTCGAAAAGACCACCAAGAAAGAGGTAAACACATCCGGCTAATTACATTCATGCTTTTGCTCTGTTCTTGAAAACTCTAAAACAGAATTTTTGTTTCTTTTGGGCAGAATTCACTCGCATACAAGGCTGCCTGGAAGTTACTGAAGGTTTGTATAAAGTTTTGGCAAGTTCACGGGTTTAAGCTTTGAGAAGTTTCATGAGTCGTGTTCCTTCTTCAGGGCGCGGATGGAGTAATTCTCCCTGGAGGGTTTGGTGAAAGGGGAGTGGAAGGAAAGATTCTTGCAGCAAAATATGCCCGAGAAAACAATATCCCTTTCCTCGGTATCTGTCTCGGGATGCAGATCGCTGTCATCGAGTTTGCACGCACAGTTCTCTGCTTGCCTGACGCAAATAGCACAGAGTTTAACCCTGAAACCAAACATCCGTGCATCATTTTCATGCCCGAGGGCTCCAAGACTCATATGGGAGGCACAATGCGATTAGGCTCGAGAAGAGCCTATTTCCATGTCAAGGACAGCAAATCTGCAAGACTGTAAGAAACCATCATCAATCCAAATCACTCTGCGAATGCTAGATTACTTATGTAAACTTCATCAACTGGTTCTTACAGATATGGGAACAAAGAGTTTGTCGATGAGAGGCATCGCCATAGATACGAGGTACACGTTTTGGTTTCTTAAAGCTTGGCCTTTTCTTGATACTGATGATGTAACCAACTGCTTTCTTGCAGGTGAATCCTGATATGGTTGCGTGCCTCGAGAAGGCGGGTCTCTCTTTTGCTGCAAAAGATGAAACTGGCCAACGCACGGAGGTTGGTTTTGTAACCGTAAACTAATTTAAACTCGGTTTGCTACATAAAGCTTAATTCTTTTACGTGACCTTCTTCTCTATTGGTGGTATTGCAGATTGTTGAAGTTCCAAGCCACCCTTTTTTCATCGGTGCTCAATTCCATCCCGAGTACAAATCGAAACCCGGGAAAGTATCTCCTTTGTTCTTAGGTCAGAATCCTTGTCATGATTTCAAACAAAAGCTCCAAACTTTTTTTTATCTGTTCAGAATTTTGAATCGATTACAAATCTTGTTTCCAGGACTAATCGCAGCATCCTGTGGTGAGCTAGATGCAGTCCTGAATCCAGTCTCCATTCAACAAGACAACCAACGTACGGTACTTGGCAATGGCAAAGGAACAAGGGTTGATCCAAAAAATGGTTTTTGTAGTGGAACCAACAAGAAATCTGAGAAACATCTTGTCCGATGTAAGACATAACAGTTACTTAAGTGACCTCTCTCTCCATCAGATTTCAGATAATCACTGATCAGATTTTAGGCCATCTTAACACCAAATAATTAATTCGTGTTCCATCTTTATGGTCTTTTTCTCTTTATCTAGGATTTTCTCTGTACAGCTGCAATAAGCTCTAGTGTCAGATTTCGGACCCCAACAAAACTAGTATTTTTTTTTTCTGGAAGAATCAAGAAACATCTGAAATCGAAGTTTCTTACCGAAAGGGATGTCATTTGATCACATGTACTGTTAAACCTATTGTATAGCTTTGGCCCTTTATGCCATATAAGCTTTATGTTCAAGTTCTCTATATTGTGTTTGATTTATGAAGAAGCATCAATCATCTAATAAAACTTGGAGAGGCAAGAAGAGCTGTCGTTGTTTTCTTTTCCATTGAGTATTTCACGGAGTCCAATTTTGATAAAATAAAAAAACCATGAAGATTGATCCAATTTTGATAAAATAAAAAAACCATGAAGATTGATCCAAGTTCTCTATATAGCAAAGGGTACCTGTTGCTTGTGTTTTAAATTTAGCGGGTAAGAAACGGAAAATATACCAACCTTTTTAGGTCGAAAAAAACGAACCCAAAACCCAAAAAAAATTCCAACCGGACCGAGCCAAGCCGAAGGAGGAAGCAGACTGATGGCACAAAAATGTAAATAACATAAGAGTGGGAGGCGAATCTCGTAATTGACAGAAAAAGAAAGGAATCGCACGGTACCGTGGGCTTGGGATCTTCTTCTGGTGATCCGTTTCAGTTAAAACAGTGTGCGTTTCGTTTGGCGGTTCTTCTCCAACTTCCTCGTCTGTCTTCTTCTTTGTCTCTCTCTGTCTCTGTCTCATTCTCTATTCTTTATTTATTTATTTTAAAATAAGTTTGGGTTTCCTTTTTCTGAATTAGTGTTTCGATAAATACGGAGATTCAATTGGAAATACACTTCCGCACAAGTTTCTTCCATCTCAAACGAACCGATCGTTTGAGGTGAACTTATCTCGTTCCCTCTATCTCTTCAAAGTCCTTTTATTAGTAACTCATTAATAATTCAACCTTATTAGTTTCCTTCTGTTGCTTTTTTTTGTTCATGATGAATTTTATATTTTTGATTATTTGGTTAGCTTTTGTTTTTCTGGATTGCTTCTCCTTATTCGTTACTACTTGACTAGGTAAATTAATTTCCTTCTTTTTCTTTCCAAATTTGGGTATTTTATTTTTTATTTTAACTGCCTATTCACTTTGTATGACTCAATTTGGGGAAAAGGGATTATTTTGAGCTGGCATTGTGATTGGTATGAAATCTTCAGTTTTTGTTTCTTTCTTATCTATAATGATTTCCTTAAGACTATGTATTTGTTGCTCCCCTGATTTATATTTTGGCCATTGGATTTAGGGTTAGGGTTACTTTGATCCCCTGGTCACTAACATCTTTGTCTTCTCAGTTCTTATCAGGTCCCCTGGTTTTTATGGAGTGAAGTGATTGATTCCAATTCAATGGAACCTTTCAATGTTGCTGCATCAGAACCTCAGATCAAAGAGGTTTGCTTTTGATGTCCTTTTCTTCAAGGAAGATTCATCGATTATTCGCATAGTTCTGGTTATCGATTCGATTCGATTCGATTTATTGCTTACTGCTACAGATCTTACTCTATATTGCATACTTGATTTGACACTGTAGATTAGACTTTGCATTATGATGTTGGCCTTAAATGGCTCTACCAACAAAACATTTGAACTATTTCTCGATTTGTGCACGTCATCCTTGCTTAATTGATTTACTAATGTTGATCCTAAATCTTGTCTTCTCCCGCACTTCGATTTACATTCATTGATCAATAGGCGATTTTATTGTTATTTGGATTCATTGGAAACCCGAATCCGCAGTTTTTCCAAAGAGTTTTGCCTCCTCTAGAATTTGGGCTATTTCTCGATTTGTGCGCGTCATCCTTGCTTAATTGATTTACTAATGTTGATCCTAAATCTTGCCTTCTCCCGCACTTCGATTTGCATTCACCGATCAATAGGCGATTTTATTGTTATTTGGATTCATTGGAAACCCGAATCTGCACTTTTTCCAAAGAGTTTTGCCTCCTCTGGAATTTGGACTATTTCTCGATTTGTGTGCGTCATCCTTGCTTAATTGATTTATTAACGTTGATCCTAAATCTTGCCTTCTCCCGCACTTCGATTTGCATTCATCGATCAATAGGCGATTTTATTGTTATTTGGATTCATTGATAACCCAATTTGTCCAAAGAGTTTAGCCTCCTAAAAAATTTGGACTATTTCTCGATTTGTGCGTGTCATTTGATTTACTAATGTTGATCCTGAATCTTGACTTCTCCCACACTTTGATTTGCATGCATCGATCAATAGGCGATTTTATTGTTCTTTGGTTTGTCCAAAGAGTTGTGCCTCCTCCTGATATCTTTATTTTTTCTTGAGGTTTTTTCCTAAGGCATATTATTTTCCTTCTCAGGACAAGGACACTAATGTAGAACCTCCTAATAGTCCGCGTCATCGGAAGGTAAGACCAAAATCATTCTCGGGGCGTAAACTTGGTAGCAATCTGATGTATTCCATAAAAGTCTTACAAAAACTTGTTTTTAACATATGATAGGTTCTTGCAAGATGGGCCCCGGCTGAAGCGCAGAGGCCAGTCATTGATGAAGCTCCTGTATTCTACCCTTCACTAGAGGTACTAACTGTTCTCCATCTTGATTTCAGAGGTTTTGATTCATGTTTTGTTTTCTTCTTCCTCATTTTTTATTGTATATTTTGGTGTTTTAGGAGTTTGAAGATACGCTTGCTTACATAGAAAAGATACGGCCATTAGCTGAATCATTTGGTATTTGTCGAATCATACCACCGTCGAATTGGTCTCCTCCTTGTCGGCTTAAGGAAAAAAGCATATGGGAGGGTACAAAGTTCCCCACCCGTATTCAGAATGTGGACCTGCTTCAGAACAGAGAGCCCATGAAGAAGAAGAAGAAACCTAAGGGAAGAAAACGGAAACGAAGACGAAACTCAAGAATGGGTTCCTCCAAGAGGCCATCTCGCTCTGTCTCTGAGACGACCAAAGAAGAGAAATTTGGTTTCAACTCTGGTTCAGATTTCACTCTTGAGGAGTTTGAGAAACACGCTCGATATTTCAAAGACTCCTACTTTGAAAGAACAGACTGTGGTGGAGACACAAAATGGGCTCCATCTGTTGAGGAAATCGAAGGAGAATACTGGCGGATAGTTGAGAAACCAACGGATGAAGTCGAGGTACAGAGTATATAGTTTTGGTCATTATTTGATTCAGAGTATATAGTTTTGTGATTCTATTTCCCTGTTGCAGGTATATTATGGAGCCGATTTGGAGAATCGGGTACTTGGAAGCGGATTTTACAAAGGAGTGGAAATGTTAACTGGAAAAAGTGAAATGGATCGATACATAACCTCTGGTTGGAACTTGAATAACTTGGCGCGTCTCCCTTGTTCCGTACTCTCGTTTGAGCATTGTGATATCTCGGGTGTTCTCGTGCCATGGCTCTATGTTGGGATGAGTTTTTCATCGTTTTGTTGGGTAAAAAACTCCACTTTCACTGTCTAGTCATTTTGTAATTTCATTTCCCAGTTTCACCAAATGTTTTTATTGGAACAGCATGTCGAAGACCATCATCTATATTCACTGAACTATCATCACTTTGGCGAGCCAAAAGTTTGGTACGGAGTTCCAGGAAGCCATGCAACCGCCCTCGAGAAGGCGATGAGAAAACATCTACCAGATCTGTTCGATGAACAACCTGATCTGCTTCACGGACTGGTTACTCAGTTTTCTCCTTCGATTTTGAAAGGTGAGGGAGTCCCGGTTTATCGGGTGGTTCAGCATTCAGGGGAGTATGTTCTGACATTCCCTAGGGCGTATCACGGCGGGTTCAACTGCGGATTCAACTGTGCAGAAGCGGTGAATGTGGCTCCGGTGGACTGGTTGGCGCACGGACAGAATGCTGTGGAGTTATACAGTGAAGAGACTCGGAAAACGTCTCTATCTCATGACAAACTTCTCCTTGGAGCAGCTCATGAAGCTGTTAAATCCCTTTGGGAACTCTCAGGTCGTGGGGAAGAAAACACAGAGAACTTGAGATGGAAAAGTTTCTGCGGGAAGGATGGAACTCTTACTAAGGCAATCGAGTCTCGGTTACAGATGGAAAAGGGAAGAATTGAGGCTCTTGGAAGCGGTTTCAGTTTGCTAAAGATGGAGAAGGAGTTTGATTCAAACTGTGAAAGGGAGTGCATCTCGTGCTTTTATGACTTGCATCTCTCTGCTTCTGGCTGCAACAAGTGCTCTCCCGGAGAATATGCTTGCACGAAACACGCGGGCGATCTTTGTTCTTGTGAAGGGAACGATCGGTTCATGGTTCTTCGGTACACCATAGATGAGTTAAGCTCATTAGTCAGAGCATTGGAAGGTGAATCAGATGATCTAAAAACGTGGGCTTCCAAAGTCGTAGAAGACTATTCAGAGACTCAGAAGGGAGAATCAAGTCCGGTTATCGTTGAGGAAAAAACCGTAAAGGAATGTGCTTTTGATCTGAATCTTGAATTTCAATTGGATGGCGAGTTTAATGCTTCTTCAGAGACCCGCGATGATGCATCCATGATGAACTTTGTTGCCTATGTCGAGCCTATAAATCTCGGGTTCTTGGTTTTCGGAAAGCTTTGGTGTAACAAGCATGCTATATTTCCAAAAGGTGCACCTTTTTTAGCCTAAAGAGTTTAATGAATTCACGAGTCGAAAGAGCTTAAGTTGGTGATGGTCTTTTTTTCTTTTATTTTTACAGGGTTTAAGAGTCGGGTTAAGTTCTATAACGTGGAAGATCCAACGAGAGTGAGCTATTACATCTCTGAGATTGTGGATGCTGGACTTATGGGTCCACTCTTCAGGGTAAAATCCTTTTACAACATTCTTATTAGTTCTTGAAAATCTGGAAATTGTCTTACATCGTTGTTTGTTTATCGTGTAAGGTTACTTTGGAAGAATCTCAAGACAAGAGCTTCGCTAATGTCTCACCTCAGCAATGCTGGGAAATGGTGTTGCAAAGAGTTAACGAAGAGATCTCAAAACGCAGCAGCCAAGAACAGAATGTTCATACTTTGGAAAGCATCGATGGGCTACAAATGTTCGGTTTTCTCTCCCCGTCTATAATTCAGGTAAATACAACAACTTGGGGATGCCCAATCTGGTTTTCGGTTTACGAAATATAGAAACCTAATGGATGCCAGAAACCATTTGATTCGACTAAGTAATGGGTGCTCTTCTTTGATATCCAGTTCATGATCTCTTTCTTACACATCTTCATGTGCAGGCCACTGAGGCTCTTGACCCGAACCATCGCCTAGTCGAGTATTGGAACCATAAGAAACAGAGGGATCCGTTGGAAATGAAAGATTGCTTCATATCAAATTGTTCCCTAAGCTTAACCAAAGGAAAACTTTTTGGGGTCGATTTGAAGTGACCTTGAAGAAGAAAAAGACCATCCTCAAGAAGGCGACAGACAATCCTAGACAGAACTCACCATCTTTTTCTGTTTTGTATTTTGTTTTACTGTTAGTTGAGTTACCTTAATGATTTTTCGTAAGAGTTCTTTTAGTACATTCTTTCTCTGATCAGGCTCGTGACGAGCAAATTGTAACTTTTGTTGTTCGTCGATGAACAACAATAGCTTTTATAACTTAGAAAAAAGCCTTGTTGCTAACGAGATCCGATCATAGTGAAACTCTGTTTTGGTAGAATCAAGTGTCAAGCAGATTGACCGATGAGCTGGAGTGGGCCGTACCAATTCGGTTTTTTCTGGTTCAACTTTAGAAATGGTACACTTTATAACCGGGCAAACCAAATCTCTGATTTAAATCACTTGCATTCAGTTTCGTTTTATGTTGCAAAATTCAGGGCTCCCATTTATCGTTATTTGAAATTTTTAATCGCGATATAATACTACTTTTTTTATTGATATGGTTAATTTAATTTCCATGGAAGAATCATCTATTAGACCGTTAAAAAAAAATGTTTTGATTGATATGCATCCTAACGTTGAAATAAATGGTAAAACTAAAAAAACTAAATATTCTCTAGATCTAAACACTCACAAGTTATATGATGTTTGACTTTGAAATTTGGATAGAGAAGCAAGAATTGGTGAAATGTAGGAGGGACACAATTTTCTAAAAATTGGATCACTTAGTTTTAAATTTCTATAAAAATCTACGATCAAACATATATATTATTAGAATTACCATGAAACTATAAAAACAACACATCCATTTTTTTTTTTTGGATAAACTACACATCCAACTTAAGCCATTCACAAATACAATGTACTCTTAAACTCCATGGACAGAAGAGTGAGAGATATTTCCGGTGCTTAGAACTCAAATCGAAGTCTTTATTTATTAGATCAACATCGTCTTACACTTACACGACATAACTTTATTAAAACTTTCATAAAATACTTATATTGTATATCATCGAGTACACATGATCATTATCGATAGTACCATGAGTTTATTCCAACGGGATAATAATTATTATAACGGCGTTAACCTATAAAATCACGGAGGTGGCGGCGTGAGGAACGGCAGGGGAGGAAACCTAAAGCCAGGGAAACCGGGAAGAGATGCCGGAGGTGATGATGGTGACGGTAACGGAAACGGTAAACGTGGAACGTTTCCAGGGAACGGAGAAGGTACAAACGGTAACGGAGGAAAAAGTGACGGTAACGGAGGAACACCGCCAAAGGGCAAGCCAGGTGGAAACACGTACTTCACTTCATCGGTCGGATTCTGATCGTTGAGACGGCGAGCTGTGGTTGTTTCCGTCGTGAGGTGGAAGATCAAGATTAGGGTTAGGGCTAAAGTGGTGACTGAAGAAGCCATTTGTTTCTGTGTGCTTCTGTCTGTTGCAACAGCAGATGTTTAGTGTGAGTATATATAGGCCTATTTTTTTTTTTTTTTTTTCACA